>JAAMPD010003865.1:19622-37657 GCA_025266255.1 Trissolcus basalis
AAAAAATAGTGTTTACTTTAATTTATAACTATCCTTTCTTGTTCAATGATTAAAAAAAAAAATTTACAACGATCAAAATTGTATTTGCGTTTTTTTCTCGGCACCAGCATCACATTTTCATGTGATTTTTTTACCCCAGATTAATCAAACTAATGAATGTTTCATTTTGGTAAAAGTTCATTGAAAAAAACGTCAACTAATTAAAAAGAGTTTCACGTTTTGTGCAAGCCCGACTGCAGGTCTACAGCTCTATAATTCTCCAAATTGAAGATTCTAGTTTGCGGGGCCGAGTAACTCGTATATCATGTACGAATGTGATACAACATTGCGCGATATTACAAACTTAATGCACAATGTAGTATGCACAAGATTATGAATTGATGAATACACCACGCAAAACAATAACCTCATAATTTTTTTAGGATAACTTCATCGTAACCAAAAAAGGTCATTCGAATTCTAATGAATCTAAAAAATATATATAAAGACGTGTTTGTTTATGATACAAAAAAATGTAAAAAAAAACAATTCATAAATGTAATTAAATTTTGTTGATAGTCAATAAGAAATAAGAAATGTAAAAAATGATTGTTTACATTCAAATATAATCATTAAAAAATATATATAAAAATTGATTGACAGTCAAACAAACATTTAAAAAATTTAAATACATTTCTTGTTAGCGATCTAAAAAATATGAAAAAATATAGAAATGTTTGTTTACAATCAAATAATCATTAAAAAATATAAGAAAATTCATTGACAGTCAAACAAACATGTAAAAGTGTAAATGTTTGTTGACAGAAAAAAGAAGAAAAAGTTTAACAAAATGTTGTTCCCAGTCGAAATCAAAAGAAATAAACATTGTCGATACATCAAATGTAAACAAAGTTTACGATTGTTGACAATTGAAAAAAAAATTAGATTGTTGACGATTGGAAAATCATTTAAAAAATTCTTTGAAAGAAAGATTTTTGTTATAACAAAGAAAAATATGTAATAATTTAAGTGAAGAATAATTTCGTGCAAAAATTAAAAACCAACATCCCCTGTAGGTAGGATTCTTAACACAAGTTCTCATGAAGCTTCGTGTAATAAGATTCTTGATGTGATCCTTCCATGAATTTGTTCTCATTCATACGGAATCCCGTGCTTTCTGTATGTTTGTGTACATGAAGAGTAGACTACTTATTTAAATATGTCCTGTTTCTTTCTGCGTTGCTCGTTAAAAACGAGTTTTTGTGACAACGAAATTAGATTTTGCGCGCATAACATCGTCTCTTCTTTTAATCAAAATACTTTTCGCCGCTGGGCCTTCCGAGGTTATATTACACTCTTTTTTTTTCATATATTCAAATTGTTTGAACAAAAATCATCCTGGAACGTTTTCATTTCAACTTCAAAGTTTTCAACAAAATACAACTGATCGAAAGTTTGTTCGCTTCTCAAAACCCATGACTTTATATACTTTGTTTTTAAAATAAATTTTTATTGTTGTCATTACTCCGATTTTGTAAACAATCTTGACTTTGCTTTTATTCAGCAACAAAACTTGGCCACTTTCCATGTCAGCCATCTAAATTGTTTTCATAAAGAGTTTGCTTTTCATCATTTTGCAAACATTCTTTCCGAAGAAGCAGATTTTCCTGAATTGCAATTTTTTTTGCGTTATTATTTTTTTTCTCTGAAGTCCGTTATGCGATACACCGCGCGCGGCATCCGAAAAGCTTCCACTTTGACGAATTGGAATCACGATTTTGGGCGGAATAAAAGTTTGTTTTGATACCGCGAACATGTGTTCGAGCTGGACGTAAAACGTCAGGCAAAACAACTTTATTGACTCGTCCAAACTTATGTTTCCAATTCAAAATAAACATTTCAATTAATATCAATTTTTTTATACCATAAAGTCCGTTAGCGGCTCGTCATTTTTCTATTGAATTCCTTTTGTTCTCACATCAACAGTCCCGCGATCTCTCAATTTTGTTCGCACAATTTTGTTGCACCGGAATAATTCTTTTCTTGGAAACAAAAGAGGCTCATTGCTTTGACTACGTATAAAATACTGTATAAAATATGATAACGTAAATGAAATAACCTCGATAAAATTGCACACAACTTTCGTGGTTCATATTATTTTATCAAACTATATCAACTTTTTCATTTGCTTTTCAATCTCAATTCATTTCATAACATAATAGATTTATTATTTGTTAATTTTTTTCACATATTTTTTTTTTCATGTTTGTTATGTTCTTTCATTTTCATTTTCCATGTTTTATTCCCTTTTCCAACAAACTCGTCGTTTGATATTAAAAGATTTTGTATTCTGTGAAACGTGCTGTAAATCATTATGTATTTAATAAATAAACAACAAGAACAAGGAGAGAACCCAATATGAAAAAAAAAAAATTATCTCTGCTTGGAGTTTAAATGAGACAAATGAGGCGACAAGTTCGATTGAAAACTGCAACATCAAACGGATTAGGAAAAAGTTGGAGCAAACATGCTGATGCCTCTTATCTTTTCTCGACTTTACTATCTTTTGTACTTTTCCCACTCGATTGTTTTTTTTTTTTTTTTTTTTTTCTCGTCACTGGGTAATAACACGTTTTCCGCTCCGAATGGAACACATCATGAGTTCCTGGAAAGTCCTCGATTTAAAATTTTATACACAATCGTTTGAGATCCGAAGAAACATCTCAATTCGAGAGAAAAGAATGAAGATATAAAAAAAAACATAACGCTTCTCGGTAAGAAAAATAAAGTCATGAGGAATATGATTGGACGAAATTCGCCTCGGCCCTGGCGCAGTTTTGTCACGAACTTGGGACACTTTGTGCTGAGTTTCTATCTTAAATGAGACACATCGCAAGTCAGGTCAAATATGTTCAAGAGAACAAAAGAGGAACGTGAAAATAATGGTTGTGAAAAGTGGAACGAAATAGTTCTCTGCGGCACGCGCACGATTTTTTTTTTTCCGCCCGCATTTTGGTCACTTTATGCTACTAACGGATCGTTTTACGATTCAATTTGAGATTCACTGGATAAAAACAAAAACAAACGATCGCATAATGAAAACACAAAAAAAACGTTAGTTTGAAAATAAAACTCACCATTTATAAACAAACAAACGGGTTGATTTTTAAAGGACAATAAAGAAAAAAAAAACAATAACAAACAAATTCTTTCTTACGGATTTTAAATAACAGTATTGATAGCAAAAATTATTTTTCCTCATTGGTTAATGAAAAAATGTTGTCTGCACAGAGGGCATTGCGTAGATCAAAACTTTATAGTCAAAAAACAGCAGTTGAAACATTGTCGACTGACAAGCGCGTGTTTTTTTTTTTCTTTTCATATATATATACAGTCTAGCTAGAAATTTGATGCTGAATAAATACGCCGTAGGAAAACGCCGAGCAAAGCGGCATCGATGGCAACACTTCACCCTACTCGGCGTGTTTACAGGCAAATTTTTCACAACATATTTCGAAAGTGAAGCCGTACCTACAAAACCCGGAGTTTGGGTGTCAACAGGAGCACAGATAACAACCAGGCGACACAACAATTGAAAATAAACTATTGACACAGCAAGCACACAATAAATCGCATCGGTTTCGCGTGGATAACGGGAACGTCTTTTGTGTGGAGCATCAGCACGCCAGCCGATGTAACGCGCGCGGCGTCTCGCGTTGGACTGGCTGCTGTCGGCGCGGCATTTTGTCCCGAGCCGAGCGGCTCTGTCACGCTCCGCAAACCTTTTCCGCGATTTTTCCCGATCAGCGTTGCTCCCGACCGAGGCTTTTTCCTTGTTGGCTTCTTCTCTCGGTCTTTTTTGGGCTTCGATGAGCCCAGACGGCTTCGCCGATACTCCCACGGAAGCGTGTCGAGTTCTTTCAGGTACCCGAAGGGACGAGGCTCCTTCAATGCGAGAAGAATCTCCCCCTTTGCACGACCGGTCAATGAGCCAGGGACGGATCGGCCTCGCGCTCTACCGACGACGCCTTTTACTTCTTTTTAATTATTTTTTTATTTTTCACCCTTTTTCTCGCCGACCACCGTTCCAGACTTTGTGCTTCAAATTTTGAAGATTACTCAATCCAATTTTCCATCTATTTTTACCGTGTTTGTCAACAAGTCGCTTAAAAACAAAACAAACTTCCAGACTTCTCTCGGTTGATATCCCTAAATCTGTTGTTTTTGTGGTTATGGTTAGTATTGGTGTTGTTTCGATAATTTTTCATGTCTGTTTACTAATATAGGTCCTTTAAAAATCTAACCAAAATAAAACTAACTTTTTCCGATTATTATATTGCTGTCAGTTTTATTTTTTTTTAATTAAATTCTAAAATACAAATTTCTTTATAAAAAATTGTCTTGATACTTTTAAATAATTGACTTTCAACAAAATTATTGTTCAATTTTAGTTTTTAACTTGAAATTTTCCAAATGTTATACTCTCACTATTTTTCTACCGATTTTGGCAAAGTTATGAATCCTGAAAGTTTTGAGGTGAACTCTAATTTTTGTGACAAGTTATTTTTTAAATAAAATAAATTATTATAAATGAAACCACTTTCACAAAATATATTCTTTGGATGATGTAAACCTAACCTTTCGCTTCAATTATATAAACAAATGATGTAAAATCTAATTGTTTTTTTTTCAATTCTTACAAAGCTATTACGTTTTTCTATGTTTCGAGTGGTATTTTATTTTTGGTATAATCAAGCGTTCAGTGGTTTTGATCGGATTTAGAAATTCGGGTAAAAATGTCGCCAGAGGCGGGTTAAAATGAAAAACGTCTGATTGCCTAGGACAAATAAAGTAATGAGACATTGCGGAATGATGAAATGTGTACTTTCACCGAACTATTTGGAATGGTAATTTTGAGAATGTTTGCCAAGCACATCTCAATATTATTATCAGAAAGTTAAATTTTGTTCACTCGATTACGAGGTCCAAAGCGACACCGAGCATGCCGTATTTTACCTTCAATATCAAAAAGTGTCAATCATTTCCTCAATTTAAACGTTAATCAGGTCAGCTTTGAAGTTTTTCAATAAAAAAATTCATATCGCGAAATGATATATCAAGTTTGTTCGAAAAATAACAACTCTGATTTTGGACTTTTGACTTTGAGTTATTTTGAACGTTTTTTTTTTTTATTAAAAAAAGTAACTGAAAATACGAGCCATGATATAAAAAGAACAATAACATTGCGAATTTTTTATCGAAACGTTTTTTTTCTTTTCAAAGAACATGAATAGTTCGAAGTATTGTTTACCTTTTGTTATCGAAATCAAGTTGCACTAATTTCATCGCTGTTATAACTCGGCTTGGCTTATTAAAAAGTTTTAATAACGTTTTCGTATGAAATTCACGTTGATAATATGATTAACATTTTCAATAGCTTGACATTTGTACAAAGTTTGTTTGAAGACGACACAAAATTTATCCGATTATAATTATTATCTTCTTAGAAGATACTGGCAACAAAAATATATCCGCGATCGGAAACTTCAGTGGCGCCGCGCAGTGACAAAAAGCACAACTAACTTTTTTTCAAAATATGTTCGACGTAAACTTTGAATGTTCGTTATAACGTTCCAACTTTTCACATCACGCTTGGGTTTTTATTTCTCATTATGAAACCCAATAATTAATTGAATAATAATAATTATAATTGAGAATAATTGATAACTGAACGTTTTATATTTCTATCGGTTTAACATAACCTTAAAAATACCGCAATTCCGCCATTTGGTTTGATTTCGTTTATCGAGGCCATTTTGTGGACTCTTGACAACACTATCGGTAAACCATTTGGGATTTTTCATATTTTTACTCCGTCACAAAATAATATTTATTTATTTAAATAGTTTTTTTCGTTACCCAAACAAGTATTAATTTCATTCCAAACTAAAAGGATTGGAATGGCAAAAAGTAATATATTTATATTAAATTCATGCAAAACTTTTCTCTCTCAGTATTTATTCTTTTTTTTGTTTTATTCCGGCCGTGCAAAAGTTGGCAAATAGCACGTCCCGTCATGTGCATGATTTTATTCGTATGTTTGTTCTTTTTTTCGACCCCAAAAATGCTTTTTCAGATAACAACAAAAAAAGTTGAACAATTAAAACATATACAAAAGTGTAATGACAAACAAACAGGATAAAGTTTAACAATGCCAATATAAATTGAACAAGACATCATATGGACCAGCATGAGCGGAAACGTTTTTATGATAAAAAATGTCCAATCTATTTTCATAAACCGTGTCAAAATCGACAACGAAAATAAAACACTTTCAAACATATTTCGACATCAATTAGCTCAGATATCAGTTTCAACTCGCTGCTGTATTTCAATTTCCACTTGAGAGCGTCAGGGCAAAAGGGTAAAAAAAAACTTTGAAAACTCCAGCGCGTGTTTCCCTTCAAAAGCCCATCAACATTAATCGCTTAATTTTAGATCTATTTGTAAACCGAACAAGATTCGTGTTCCTTGTGCGCCAAATATTCAAGCCGGCCATTCGCAATTCAATATTGAAATCAGACATTTTATCTTACATATATTTTACATACATCTTACGTAACGCCGTTGCGTCAAAAATGTATTTATCTTCAAATTCACGTTTTGGCAATAAATAAAAAGAAACTTTTGAATTTGAAAATTTAAACAAATTCAATTAAATTAAATGATATCTAAAAAAATGTGAAAATTTGATGGCAAATTAGAGAATGAAAACGAATGATTTCTTATTATTTTTTTCGAAATTGAACATTTTTTAAATACCAAGAGTTTGAAATTCGAATAAAAGTTTTTTTTTTCTTACGAGATCTTACGAGATTTTTCATTCTTTTCTCATCGGTGTGTGTACTGCAGAACAGTCTATATCACCGGTTAGGGTATGACTTCAAGGGATCATCGAGACAGATGGGATATCCTTGAACCGACCCTCATCCCTTTGTGTAACGCTCTGTGCTCGTACTCACGTTCGCAATACAAGGCAATAAAAATAAATCTTCGAAAATCCCGGATCGGTTTGATCTGAAGCAAAATAATAAATTCACATGTTTCAATAGAATTTCATATGTAATCGCAAAATTTTATTGCAAAATAATTGTTTCCCTGTTCTAACAAACGTACAAACAAACTCAAATTCGATTCCAAATTGTGTACTTTTTTTAATTTGTTAACAAGTTCCGAACGAGTTGTTTTTAAACAAATAACATATGAATTTCAAGGAATGAACATTTGTTACAAAGTAATTGAAATGTTTAAATTACAATCTTTGAACAAATTAACATTATTTTTTAACACAATTTTTTAATGTTTAATTTTTCATTTTTGATATCAAAACGGAATGTTAATATTTCGTTTCATTTAAACTTTGTTGAGTATGCAAATTAATAATAAAAATGGAGAAAAAAAAAGGTTGAATTAGATTTGAATGCATTTTTATTAACGCAAAGCCGATCCAGGCACTGATGCTTAATTAAGTATTGATTTTTTGAAACCGTTTCGCATCTAATGATGAGAGCACTTAATTCGGCGGATCAAGTTTGCAGGTCTTCCTAAGACTTTTTAACAATTCATCGTCCCAATTTTCGTACCTCCAGTTGAATTATATTTCGTCTTTTTTATCCACGAACCAATCCATCAAATTTATGAACTGAAATTCGCTAAATGAAAACGATCATATCAATGAACAAACAATCTTCATTATATTTACAAAAATTAACTGACAAAATAATTGATAATAAATGAAGATTTTCGTTACAGATAAGCAAAACCACTTTCGATAGAATTTACAAAAGAATTCATATTGTATTACAATTTTTGTTACATTCTGGATGACATAATTAAATTATTCAAGATTTTGGTATCCGAATATGTGAATGTGAGAAAGTTTGCGATGCTATTCAGCGAGGTGTACCCTTTGGCATAGTCGATAATTCAGTTTAAGAAACTTCGAATGTGATTAAGCTTCACAAGATAAGAGAGGCAAGATTCTAGCAAAGAGGTGGAGACAATGTTTTGCCCTAAACCATTTTGATGCTGAATAATTAAATCCAGTGTAAGTGTTCCGTAACAAGTGCAAACAACGAACAATTTTACAACAAATTGTTTTCGTTGGCATTTTAATTGAAGTTATGATTTATAACCGAGACAGAGACCGATGGACCGTGTTAAAACAGTTATCGTTATAAAAGAAACAATGGGTGTTTAGGTGAGTAGCTGAGCACAGCAAATGGAGCGAGGAAACGGTCTGAGACAATGCCACCAGGCGCGATCAACTTGAATGGAAGTCGAGAATGACCACCAGCTCATTTGCATGATCTTGTAACTCATGTTCGGCACAGAGAAAGCCACTCGAAGTTAATATCCACTTCGATCCAAGTTTCCATAACAATTGACAAAAAATGTCATTCCAAATTTTGGACACACACAAAACGTATTGGCAAAGTTGAATTAAGTAGATTGTTTTTGATTAATCGAACTTTCAAGTTGCCGCTAAAGTTATGCAAGGTGTGTGTTGAAATCACAAGCGAGATAAAACGGTTGAAGATTATCATAACTTTTGACCCAGTCGGTGCTAAAACTCGGCGAGGCAAGAAAAAAAACGAAACATCGACGTCGTTCAAGGAAAGTCGGATTCTGATAAACATAAAAATTGTCCGATAAAAGAACGTGCGACGACAAAATTTTCTTTTGATACGCGTGAGATAATTCCTTCGTCGAGATAAAGGCACAATGGCAGGGATGTCTCGGTCGCAAACAACTTTGCGAGCTGCTTTATAATTCGAGTTTGAACTTTATGTTTGATATTCAATGAATTAAACGGTTTGTTACAACAAAAGACTTAAAAGTTATAGTCGCTTATTCGTGAGTCGCAAGTGAGACCCAAGTATACTCAGTAAACTGTGAAGTAGGAAATTGAACTGGCTCCAATCAACTCGAGAATTCGGAACTCCTCTTCAAACAAGCCCGCGCAAACTTAGAACGCAAAACTATTTCATATCACCCCGAAATCCATGAAACCTTCAACGAAAATCTCCAATATCGCTCTGATCCTGAAACAAAATTCAAATCAATCGATCGACCCAATGAGAAATTATATATGAAAAGCTTCGAACAATTTTGTTACTGTTATGGGAATACAGCAACTTTTTTCCCCCTCCCCCTTATTCCTTTCATTCCGTCGATTCATCCGAGTTTAAACAATGAAAACGAGTCCTAATTGAAGCAAAAGCTCAAACATTGACTGAGTATACACAGCGACGTTGAATTTCATATGCCAGTGACATTTATGAAAGCACATAAGGGACGACAGAGAAACCTGCAAATGCTTTTTGATGCGTCCTAAATATGCAAGACGACGTGTGTTATTAGTCGACAATTATGACAGCGCTGTGTGCATATTTTAACAAAATAACATTGCGACGTCAGCTGAATTGACAAAGTCATACACACCCTCTGTCTGCCATTAAAAGACAGTTATAACTACATCGTCCGGGAGCTCTCAAGGCGATTATCATTCCAGTACCTCTGTCCATCCGGTCGTTAAAATGCTCCACTGACTTACGTTTTAGGTGAAACTTTCAGGCGGAAAATAAACATCTAAAAAAAGGTAAAACGCGATACAAATAATTAATAGTTACAAAGGTGAAAACAACAACATTTCGAATGAATCAAAGTTTACCTACGCCTGAGTGACAGGATAGCCTTAATTAAACCAAACTTTAGCTCGCAAAGTTCTGCTCTTAACGCTCAAGAGCAGATGACGAAGGAGCTCGCATTATTGCAAATGTTTATAATATACTTGTCTATATTATCTCACCGGTTGCTATCAGATTTCGTCTTATCTCTCTGACGAAGCAGCAATCTGAGAGGCAAACACTCACTCAGACGTTGAATAATTGACCGAATTCCGTCACATAACTATTTACATTTTTATTACTGACGAATAAAGCAGAGTTAAGGATTATCTGGTAGAACATAGTTTCGATATTTACATCATGTATTTTCTATCAAATCGAGTACAATTTTAAAAGACTCTAATAAAGTAACTGCTCGACCTGAACAATTTGAATTATTTACTCGTCTGGGATGGCTTCCAGGCCCTAAAACAAAATTAATTATTCTAAGCTAATTATTTAAAAAAAAATTTTTTTCAAATCTATCTACTAATTTGTTCTTAACTTTTATGCGTAATAAGTTATTTTAATTTTTTTTCATGTCTACCACACATACAAATGAAAACATATATGTAAATTCTATAATTTTGCTATAGTTTTTATGTGTTTTTTATATTAAAAGTTCTATCAACATTATACAAGATACATCTTGATATAACAAGATACAACATTATATTTGTAATATTTATAATGTATACATGAGATATATAAACATAGATTCAATTTATATGAAATAAAATGTAAATATATGTTTTCGTCTGTGTTGGCATATTGTTTTTGTATGCTTGGTTGAAATTGTTTTGATTCTCACCCGAGTTTTCCAGTGTTGTCCACCTGTTATTCTATCGTCTCTGACCATTTGATCAATATGATAAAGATTTGTCAGACTCCTCATATAGTGCTGTAAAATAAAAAATAAACAAGATTATATATGTATGTCCAGTTTATGTTGGTGCAAATTGAGTCTATTTTTTTTCTTATTTTTAAATTTGTCGAAAAATGTTTTTAAGATTTGACGAACATGAAAAAATATAACCTAAAAATGAATAATAATAAAAATTCAATTGTACATTGATTTTGAAAGTACATAACACAATAGAACTTGTCACTGAAAATAATGAATTTTGGAGTAGGTTATGTTACGCAACGAACTTACGTTTCCAAGGCACCAATAATTGCACCAGTAATTAAAGTATGGTGGTACCGCCATAGCAATCCCGACAATGCCAAGCGGTATCAGTGCCTCGTACCACATTTTGTTGTTGTTTTGATATCCAACTATTTGACAATCGGAAGAAAAAACAATTGGCAATTTGTCAGTGCAAAACACGACAATCAGCTGTGAAGCAGCAGACGAACAACAAAGTGGCGATAGTGCTGCCATGTGACGGAACTTTTTTGGCACCATTTATTTGAATTTTTCGCGCCACTTGTATTTTTTGCTTTTTTATTAACAATTGCTGTCTTTTTTTATTGTTACAAACTACAAAAACATTTTTCTAATAAAAATTAACACAAAAACAAAAATAGCTCTTCAGTTTTTAAATGAAAACAAACGATGTTTGGCATGTTTCCATTTTGATTTTTTTATGGTTATACACATTATTTCAAAAGAAAAGACAATGTCAAAAAGATGTGCATTGTTTATTTCATATTATTGTTTGTTTCTAAAAAAATGACCATATTTGAATATATTTTTGAAAATGTAAACAAAGGAGAATGAATAACAAATCATGTCTTTCCTCCACCTCAAAAGCGATTTCACGAGTTATCGATTAACGCGACTTATTTTTGCACAACGCAAACTTGACAAGTTCATCAGTCGTCGCGATCATTCCATAATAGTTTACATCGTGAAATCTGTTATCAGCATAGCAAAAGATGGTAAGCAAACACTCAGACGTCATAAAATTGAACAAATTCAAAAACCGCCACGACCTTGACAATTTCACAAACATGTCAAATGTCACTTGATTGTAGGCCCGATTGTTTACACTTTCAAGGTAACAATCAATTGATTCTTACACTCTGAAGTTCATTAATATTTTCCATTTCTATATTCTTGTCAACAAAATAATATTAAAAAACTAATCAAACCGATCAAAAAGATGATTATAAAAACAAATTTTTAGGTTATGTATTACAATTACTATTTAGATAAAGGTAATTTTAATTTGAACAATAAATAAAATTTGAACAGTTTACAAACTACCAAATATAACGTCAACATGAAAAATGTTTAAATGAAAAATGATTTTTATTTTTTCACTTTTCCACAGAGACATCTCATAAGAAGATTTCCAACAATGCTCCTGAGAATATACTCCCTTATAATTCTCGTACTGGATCTTTTCACATTGCTGATCGGAATTTGGTTTGCAATAATTTTGGCTGTGTATCGGACATTCCGTCCTCCCTCGCTAAAAAAACTCAATGGAGAAGTTGCTATGGTATTTCAACAATCTTTTCTTAATTAAATTAAAAAATAAATAATAACATCTCATCTTATGATACAAAGTTTTCTTGTTGCGATTAATTACTAAATGTTCTACATTCATAATAATGAAAATCTCTGTTTACAATTTGTTTTTAGATTTTCGTTCCAGTTGTAACACTTGGAATATAACAAAATTAAATCTTACTGATATATAAATACGTCAAATTTAATTTTATTGGAAATGAAATGTCATTCAAGTGTCATATTCTGGTGTAGAATTATATTTTTAAGCGATTAAATTTTAATAGGAAACTTGACATTATAACAAATATTTCTAAATAGAAAAATGTTCTTAGTTTTTAGATAGTTGGATAGAATTTTCAGTATCATATAATACTAAGAAAAATCATAGTAAAGATGAAGATAAACCTATATTGAAATAGTATTGCAACATTTCTTGTAAACTATCATTTTAAATGTAACATAGATCACCCTCTGTTATTAATTATGATTAATGCGAAACTATTGAATATGGCAGGTTATTGGCGCAGGGCATGGGATTGGAAGAGAAATAGCGATCCAGTTATCTCAATTGGGTGTGAATGTAGCATGTGTGGATATAAATAAACAGACTTGTGAAACCACCGTTCAAAGAGCCTCACAGTTATCCGGCACCGCCAGATGTTTCGTATGTGATGTCACTGACAAGAATCAGGTGCACCCAAGTCACTCAAAAGTCTCTCAGAAGATACATCTTGATTCCCCCTTAACATTATTATTTTTCAAACTTTCCTCCGACGTAAAATTAAATTTCGATTGGAATTTAATTCTGTTCAAATTCAACGTTATTTCGACATTAAATTTAATTTCAATTCAATTTCGTTGGAATTTCATTTCACTATCATTTCGTTTAACTTGAAATTAATTTTCAAGTCGATAATACACTATCGACGGATTTTCACGTTTGGATATTGAATATAACCCAGATGCATTTTGTTTCTTCGCTGTAGGTCTTGCAAACAGTCGAAGAGATACGTCAGGAATTGGGAGAAGTTACAATGCTTCTCCACTGTTGTGGCGTTCCAAGTCCACGTACCCTGTTGGAGGATCCTCCCGATGTCAGACATACCCTGGACGTTTCAGTACTAAGTCACTTTTGGGTAAGCAAACAAAACTTTGCACAAGTTTGTTCATCCAACAATTTTTTAGATTTTTAAGTTTGTTTCTTTTCAAAGCTTGTAGATGCAGTTTTACCAGGCATGAAAAAAATTGGCAGAGGTCACATCGTCGTTTTGTCGTCCGTAGCCGGATTATCAGGAAGCGCAAATCGAACAGGACGTGTGCCTTTTTCTACTGCTCAATTTGCTGTACAGGGCATGGCCGAATCTCTTCAAACTGAGCTCAGACATTCGGATAGCAAAGTTAACGTCTCTTTGGTCCACATCTATCCTTTCATTGTAGGACCTGAGGCTGCGAAAGATATTCGAATGAGGTAAACTGAACAAAATTGAATAATAGAAACCAGAATATATCATCAATTTAAAGTGATTTTAACTTTGAAAGTTGTAATACAGTTATTTTCATGAGATTCGTTGTTTTAGAATACCAAGTTATTTTGGAACGATGCCAGTGATGGAGGCTGCAAGAAAAATCCTGGAAGGTGTTCGACGTAATTATGCGGAGTTCAGCGTTCCCGGATACTTGTTGTATCTTGGACACATTCTGAGGTATTTAAGTTTGCAAATTTAAATTCAAATAAAGGCAGTTGAAGTAATTTTGTGGCACTCTAAGGAATTTGCTATTTTATAAAAATTATGTTGTATCACATATCCTAAATTACATTAAAAAAGTTATAACATCTTTTTCTTCTTAACTGAAGCACATGGTGAATATAATTGTGAAATAAATTATGTTGCAGAGTCCTGCCAAAAAGAGCATCCTTTATGCTGAGAGACTTGTTGGACACCGGTGTCGACTTTGCATGAACTCTAAATATCATTGATTGTTACCTGTTGAAATTTAAATAAACCTTTTATATTTTTGTTTTGAAATCTCGTTTTGTGGAACAAAATGCATTCATAAAGTAAGAATAGATTATTGTTTATTCGTTACATTCATTTCGTTCATGATTTCAATACATCAAACTATGTACATATTTTTCATTCTTAAACTAAATCTTCAAACGGATTAACAAATGAGAAGGACGCATTATTGGTTATATAATGCACGAAAATACAAAATTGGCATCAATCATTATTCCTTAAATTGTTTAACAGACACAAAAAGTCCCAGTAGTTCTTAAAAGAATTCACACCGATTCCACAGAGGAGTCAACTAAATGTTTCAATTGTATCATTTTGAAATACTGAGACAACTTTTGGAACAACATGTGAATCGATGGCTCGTACGAAGACTGTGCCAATTCAAGATTTTCAATGTTATTTTAAATGGGAAATTTTGAATTGGCACAGTCTTCGTACGAGCCATCGAAATATTGTGTTCAACATTTGTTTATAAACCAACATAAATTTGAAGGCCGCGATATTTTTTTAATCTAAACCAGGTGGTGCTGGTTCGGCAATATCGATATCCAAAGGTTCCGTCTTCGGTTCGATGGGGAATTCAACAGGACCCTAAAAAACAATTTTTCATTAGATTTTCAATTATTAATATTCAAATCAAAAAAAAAAAAATTAAAATTATAAATGAAACGTGTACTTACAATTTCATTTGTAATATACACATCTTCTTGCTGTGACTGGAAAGGTACTTTTCCATTCAAAACTTCCATGATTGACGGAGCAATGTGCGCTTTCTGTAATACAAGAAAAAAAAAATTACACAATTGATAAAGTTGAAAGAACATTGAAATGTTCATTGTTTTTTTTATTTACCTGATTGTCTGAGAATGATTCGACATGAGCGACGAGAGGTGCTTTTAAACCCGGTGACATCTTGAGAGCCTCAGCCAGTTGAACGGGCGGCAACTGAAGTATCACTGAAAAACTTTGCGGTTGCGTTCGCTCGCAACATTTGACAAAGCCCTCCCAAACCTTTGGCTGTTTCCACACTTGTTTCAGTATCAGTCTTTGTAGGATGTTCATAACGAAACCACTTAATCGTGGATACAAAGTTAAACTCTGTATGACCGTGCGCATCAACAAAGTTGGCAGCGGAGTCAGTTCCATAAGATTCTGCATAACTACCGCCATTGTTTCTTGAGTGTACACTTGTTTCTCAGAGAAACATAAGGATGTTGCTGCAACAAACCAAAATGTTAATAAATCAAATGAAATTTACTCAAAAAAATGTTGAACTTCATTTTTATTTCAATTTCATTTTAGAATTTGTATTGTAATTAACAATTTTGTTTTAATTTCAATTTTAAATTTTATCAGACAAGTATTAAAATGTATAAGAATGAAAATGATATTTTAGTTGGTAGCACAAAAAGCAACCAAGTTAATTACTGAGGTTTACCTTTAATTATCGTCTTGAGTTCGGCTTTGCTTGAATCAATGGTATGTAATGCGATTAACAATTCAGCAGGAGTTAGCGGTGAGGTGTGAGGCACACCGCTGTCATTGTTGTGAGTACCCAGTAACCTGTTGAAAACTTCTTTAACGACTACTGGATTGAGTTTAATGAGCTTTGGAAGTGCAGCGATGACTTCTTTTTTAGTTAATCCATTCAGCACAGGGATCAGGAAGCGAACATCCGAAACTCTGGTCTGATAGAGATCGCGAACTCTTGATACCAATTCCGCACTTGGAGCAGCTGTAAATATTATAAAATTTTGTAATTTTTTTTAACTTTAATTTATTATTCATTTTGTTCTCGATTTCAACTAATTGTTTTAATTTAATGAAATAAGATCTTACTTTTTTCAGTCAGAATATGAATGATCCTTGTAACCAACGTTTCGGCTCCTTTTGGACAGGATTCCACAAGTGTGAGCAACTGTGGAGAAGCCATGCCCATTTTCCTAACAGGAACTTCCACTAAACGTAACACCACGCGCTTTACGTCCGCAGTCATGGATGTGTAAACTCTCGTCAACCTGACAAAAAATTGAAATTGATTATAGTATTTGATTTTATTTAATCTGAAGTTAGTATTTCTTTCTTATTTTAAATTTAAAAATCTTACTCATGAATCAATTCTTCTTTTTCCGTAACCAACGCCAGGTATAATTCCAAACAAGCGCGGACAGTAGACTCAGTCCAATTTTTGTTGACATGAACTCTGCCTCTATCTTGTCCAAAAACTATTTCCGGCGGACTTGGCAATCTCAAAAATCCTAGATAGAGAATTGCATATTCTTCGATTAGTTTTGTAGGTTCAGGTCTTGAATATAAATCAACGACCATTTGAATTGCGGCTTCTCTGATCTATAAAAAAGGAAATAAAAAAACAGGTCAAATAAAAATGTTTTTCCGTCTAAATGAAAAATTAACGAATGAAATAAATTGTGATAAATCCTAACCTTGGTGTTCTCGTGACCAGTGTGACAAAGAAGGACGTTGACGAAAATGAGATGTTTCGGTGGTCGCTTTATGATCATTTCCTTGAGCAACTCCAAAGGAACCAGTCCTCTGTTTTCCTTTGATGAGATGACTTTTAACAATTCAACCGCGTCCTCGGTGATCAAAGGTGCCTCAAGATACAATCTAGATAACAAAGTGTCGCGATCTTTACCCGGTACTTTCTCAATAGCGTTGACCAACGTGCAGAGCAAAAAGTTATAAGCGTGATGGGGAGATTCCTGAGGCTTAGCTGGGAAATTCGTTCTACGTTGAAAACCTTGTAGCAGCGCATATTCCTCGTACAACCAACCTAGAGCTAAGTCTAATCGAGTTCTAATGTCGTCTGTGATGTAATTCAGGATTGTTTCCTTGATGTGAGGATTGAACGACGCAGCCAAAGTGGTCAAAATTTTTGATCTAAAAATAAAACACAATTTTTCATGATCAACATCTTTTCAATATCAATTATAAATGTTCTTTGAAAGGTTCATTTGAAAATACCTCGTGGTCATAACACCTCCAACAGAGGCAGATTTTTCTGTGACCAAAATTCTGTTCACAGCCATCAACATCATTCTCTCCTTCGGGTCTTTTGGCAGAGGCTTGGTGATCTCGTTCAGTTTTAAAGCCTTAGTTCGATTCCTTGTTTTTGACAATTTCTCATGGGCTTCCAAGCTCGCCTTGGCTTCGCGCTCCTTTTCCCTCTCCTTCTCTCGCTTTTTCTCTCGCTTAGCTTCCGCGACAGATATACTCGGATTTTTAATCAACTCTTCCATAACTATATCATCCTCCTTAGTTTCTTTCTTATTCTTTTTTGCTTTTGCTTGTTTGATTTGTGCCGACAACAATTTCGAGATCACTTGCTTCTGAATTACGACGTCGGTTGTTGCCGTTGGCTGGTATTCTCGCAGAAAAACTGACGGAATCTCATCTGGAACCCATGACTGAAAAGAAATATTAAACAAAAAATTGAATATTGATTTTACTATTTTGGTTGATGATAAACGAAGTTTTGCGAAATTGAAATGAAGACAATTACCATACTCTCCAGCACGAGTTCTGTTGCAATTTCCAAACTAAGTCTATCAGCTATGAAAGTTTCTGAAAGTTCAATTAGTTCAGGTGATTTTGCCGGTACAAGTGGTTCAGAGTCATCCATTGGTATCACGGAATCGATCTTCGCTTTTTTGGAGGCACTGGAATTGAAACTTTCCTGAAACAAAAATGGTTGACCAATTTAATTATCAATACAATTAAAAATACAATTACATCGGTTATTGGAAAACCGACTTAAGTTGATTCAAGTTTATTACCGAATCGTTGTGTAAATTTAATAACCTGTACAATTAACGCAAATTTAATTCT
>JAAMPD010003990.1:7851-27323 GCA_025266255.1 Trissolcus basalis
CTCGCCTTTCAAAAAAAAAAAATAAAAAAAAAAAAAAAAAAAAAACTTTAAAAAGAATGCATTTGAATAAACTTGTTTAAATGTTAGATTCTCATTCAATCACGTTATTTTTTGATGTTAAAAAAGTACATGATAAAATGTTCATAATTATTCGACTGCAAAACTTCACAACAATCACATTTTTACAACTTTTATTATTGAATTTAAAAAACTCTTTACACTAAAAGTCGGTATACCAGAATAATAAATTATCGACCAATGGTAAAATATTGTAAAATAACTGCCTATATTTTTATGAGGGTCAGTAACCGTTTTGATATCCAAACAACTTGGCACTTGAATTTAATGGTTTCGATCCACTCATAAATATTATCAAAAATCGTCCAGTTTCATCGAGTGTTTTTTGATTGATCGGAAAATCAATTCTGCAGGGGAAATTCCATACATTTTTGTTTCTAATTAACATGAATAATAATCATTTTGATTTATTATTATTCCTAAATTTTCAAAGGGGACAAAAGTTATTATATAACTTGTACTATATATTAATTATATAATATACATAATTATACATTATATGTATATTATGTAACGAATTAGTTCTTTTGATCGAATAAAAGTCAAAGAGTTGAAACAATTTTCACTGAAAATTCAATCTTTCATGAATGTTTGAATTTAAGATTTAATTTAAGACAAATTATTCCTCATGATACAAATGTTTGATTACAATTCTGATTAATTTTCAAAAACCATTTGTTTGTTTGTTTGTCCGAGCACAACACCACGCTTTAATTAATAAATTACCAAGGATTTATACTCTAAAATCTCAAAGTTGAAATAAATCTTAAATTAAAATTGTTTCATCTCGTTTTCAATGATAAATTTAATTATATAATAATATGAATTTATTATATCAAATTAAATTATGTCAATTCATAAATTTTATTTGTGATTATCTGTAGAATGCGTTTCATGAAAATGTTATAACTGATGTTATTACACTGTAAACAATTTGCAAATTGATTTACGGTTTCATTTTTATTATTAAATTTAAAAGATTATAAACAAAAGCGAGATTTTTTATTATACCCCAGTAAAAAAGATCATATATCAGATTACCATTATCATATATATGTTTGAGTATTTTCATATTCATTGGCAATATATGACAATTTTCAAAAACATCCAATATACTGTTAATACAATAACAAACAATATATTGTCCATACACTGTCAATACATTGTCAATATTTAATATTGATGACAATAATATATTTTCAATATAATTTTTATGTATGGACAATATATGATCCTTTTTACTAGGGATAATTACAAACATATGAGACATACATACATATAGTTTATTTATTTAATATATAAATATACTATCAATGTATGTTTCATATATGTGCCATGCATGGATCCATATATAAATTTTAAATTAAACAATTGAATGATTATTTCTATTATAATCAATAAAATAGTTTTTGAACAAAAGGACAAACCTAAATGATTGCACAAAAGTTCGTGTGTCTCGAGATCAGGATAATCAAAGGTGTCCCGGCAGAATAGGACTCGCGTGCCAGGCGGGGCCGAAAACCCCCCGAGGGCAGCGGCGACAGAAGAAACGAGCCAAGAGGGTTCGGCGCCCTCGAGCCTCCTGAGGAGCGCGCGGTAGCGGCAGTAGCGAGGGTATGAGAGCACAACCACGGGACTCTGGTTATCCTCCTTCTTCACGCAATTCGTGCTGTTCTCGTACTCCTTCTGTTGCTTATCCACATCGGAGAAGTCGATGCCCGGATCTGTGAGCACCTGTGGCTGTGCAATCTCGGGTCCCCGTGGGCTGCTTTCGGGCGACGACGAGGGTGTCCACGGGATGCCCACCTCTCGCCCACAGGACCACTCCAACGACGGCGAAAGCCATGTTACCAGGTCATGCACACGAACAACCACTTTTTCTGAGATCGTCAGAACTTCGTCCTGTTGAAACAAACAGTCAATTAAAATCAAGTTCAAACAATTTATCTTAACCTTCACTGGAAAAAAATAAACTACTGAATCAGTGTTGGCCTTCTAATACTGAAAGCAAAAAAAAAGGACACTAAATACAGAAACGTATTTTTTATTATAAGGTAAACAAAGTAATCCGAGATATTGTTTGCCTTTGTCTAGCTCATCTATTCATATGTTGTGTTTGTAGTGTGTCCTTTTACCACGTTTTCAGTGGTAAAATAAGACTGATGTAGCGTTTTATTTTTTCCAGTGTTCTTAAGAGAATGTCGAAGTCGATGGCGAAATTTAAATCCCGTTTTTGGCGAGAAAACCAATGTTTCGTGAATTTCTCAAAAAAATGGTACAAATTTTGATGACATTCATAATCAGACAAATCTTTGATCGTTTTAGAGTATTTTGGAACAAATACCAAGATCACTAAATATGATTGAATTTTACAATCAATTGTTGCATTTTAAGTTTGTAAATAATCTATAAAAATGAGAGAATCGTCTGATATAAAAATTAGTAAACAACTCGTGTTTACTCTTATTGAAAAATAACAAAAACAACAATTTTACACCAATGTCGGTAATATACTCGTTTTAGACGAGTGCGACCTACATTACCGACATTGTTGCTTTTTTTGTTAATTGGTGCATTTTTGTCAAATATAAACACATGTTAAGTATGTTGAGGAATATTCAGACAAATCTTTCATTGTTGAAGAATATTTCAAGATGTAAAACTTAGAGATTGATTGTAATATACGATCATAATCAGTGACCGCGTTTTTCATGTGTGATTTTTGTAGGTTAGAATCGTCGAAAAAACGCGGCCACTAATTGTGATCGCATTTTACAATCAATAATTATATTTTATATCACAAATTACTTTACGACGACTAAACATTCGTCTGATATCAAATTCGATACATAATTTTTCAAATCATCAAATTTTACTTTTCCCGCCAAATTCAGAATTCAAACTTCACCATCGACATAGACATCCTCTTAAGGTCAAACAAATCAATCAATTTTATTAATCTTTTTTCTATTTCTCTTTGTTCTTTACAGACGTGAATATTTTCATAATGCAATTCGTTTTGTTAGTTAGATAAGTTGAAACAAATGGTCAATGCAAATCAACGACCTGATTTACAATTTACAATCATAATTGTTTTTGTCTGATGCAATATTTGAAATTGGAATATTTAGATTAGTTTGTTCTGTCAGGAATATCGGTTAAGGTTATGAGTCGGTGACTGTCACTTTTTTCACACAGTTTGTTTTCTCTTTCCTAACGGTTTTTGTTCCAATTAATTTTTTTTCCCCCGTATCAATAAAGTGCACCACTGATTGTGAGTCTTCTGAGTCGGTTCCTTTTCATTGTAAGTTTAAATTTTCATTTCAAGTCTTGAAAATCTAAAAATAGTCTAACGAAATTAATTAATTCCATAATTAATAATTATAACAATAATTCATAATAATTACTAATAACTTATTAACGATTTTTGTTTGTGACTTTTGAAACCGGGTATTACATTTGTATTTATGTTTTTTTTTTTTGGTTTTTCCAGTTGACAATGTCAGTTAAAGAATGTGCGATTTGCCTAGAAGGACTGGCAAACGCCGCTTATACTGTCAATTGCATGCACGAATTCTGTTTTCCGTGCATTAAAAAATGGCTCAGAGTTCGAAACATCTGTCCAATGTGCAACGAAAAAATTGATTGCATTTACTATGACATTGTGAAAGAAGACACGTACAAAATCTGGAAGGTTGACAATCTTAAACGAAAAGCGCCTGATGACGAGTGTGAGGATGCCTCGACAGAAGTTTCATCGAACCGGAGAAATCAAACGCGGAGGACGTTTGTGCGAAGATCTTTAATACGGGATAGATTTCATTCGAGAAGTAATAAACGCCGAGCAATAAGGCGTCGTAATTCAAAAAGAAGATCAAGATAAAGGTTTTGAGAATAAATGTTTGTTAATTTGTTCAAAAATGCAAATTGAAAAAAAAAGTTCGTTTGAAAAAAAAAAAACAAAGTTTAAATAACTATTTAAAGTGGATTACAAATGCAAATTGAAAGTTGATTTTAGAAAATGATTATTGGGGATAATTTTTTCATTAGATTGAACATGCAAGTTGATAACGATTATTTGAATAAATTATTTAAATAACTTTGTTTAAAATGGAACGAAAATGTAGATTGAAAATTTCCTTTGAGAAATCATTTTTTCATTTTACAAATTGGATGAAAAATTAACGTTCAAAAACGAGCTTGTAAATAATAATTTCAGTCAATAATTTGTTTTAATTGGATCAAAAAATTCTGATTGAACAAATTTTATTTTAATGTCAACAAATTATTCAGATGTTTTTCAGTAGTTGAAAAATTTAAATCAAAATGAGTTTCTTTCACGAAATAATTATTCGAACGATTTGATTAACGAGAAAACGATTTAATTGAAATAAAAATGTGAATGAAAAAAAAAACAAGTTTGTTTGAATAATATTGTTTTTTGCAGGAAAGGGAATCCGAAATTGAAGAGCCTATAAAATGGAATAATACTGAAGAATAATACGATTTTTTTTTCTCTGCAAATTATTATATACATTTTCGTAAAACGATGTATTTATATTACAACGAGAATCTGTTCGAATATTAACAATCCGGAGGAAACCAATATTGATCTTTTTCTTTACATAGACACAAAATGTGTATGAAAGCTAACGACGTCTAGTAGAAATTTCAGGCACTGCATACTGCGTCTGCTCGAGGTAACTTCGATTCCTAATTTCAGTTCAGTTTTGACCAATAAGAATGTTTCTCTTAGCTGGTAAACAAGTTGAATTATTTGAGACTCGAGATTCGAATGAAGTGAGTGAAATTGAACAAGAAAATGTTTCGATTCAATTTTCGAACAAAAAGCCCACTTTTTAATGACGAAATCGTCCAAACAATTACTCCTAATTGAAACGCCATTTTAATTTAATAAATTATATTGCTACTTGAAAGTCGACCGAATCAACTGAGTTAATTAATTTATTTTCAACTTTCGACATTATTTTTACCCCGTCGATGAATAATGTTTATGTTTGATCCTATTTTTAACTAATCCACAACTAAAATAACGAACTTGGTAAATCCAGCGTCGGCTTTTTTTATTATTATTATTTTCTCATCGAATGAACCCAGGATTTGATATTTCATCACTAGCATTCGGGTCACACCAATTGATTTCTCATTAACATGCGCGCAGCGCATGAAGTAAAGATTAAATTTGACAACTACAGTTATTTATTTTCACGTATAAACATACATGAAATGATGCAATTTTAAAATAAAGTTATTAAATTATTATCGTTTCAAAATTTTGTTTGCTTAGCATTGACGTTGAATATTGCAATTATTAAGTAAAACCAATATTATACGTTAAATCAAACAAGCTCTTTGATTACACGAGATTAACGTTGATCGCATTTCATCTCGCAAATAAAGCACAGTTCAATCAAAAGATGCACGAGTTTTGGTTTTCATGCGCTGCGGTTTTATATTTTTCGCACAAAAAGTCATTAATGACTTTGTATATGGATAAATATTAAACCCCTCTGGACGTTCTTGTTCCAATTCTAGTTTTTCCAAAGCCAACTCAACATCAATAATTATTCAAACTTTTTGCTTTTTTTCATTAAGTCCATTTAATTTTTCCTTTTCAATTTGAGGAGCAAAAGTAAAATTCAACTCCCAAAGTTTGGCCCCCATAGTAAAAAGTATCATATATTGTTCAGACATAAAACATATATTTTGAAAATATATTATTTCAAAAATCATATATTGATTATATATTATCAATATATTATGACTATATTAATGATATATTACATGTTTTTGAAAATTGTTAATTTTCTGTCTATTATTGTCTAATTAATTAATTATAATATAATTAATGTAAGTGATTATCTAAGCTAATATATTGTCAATATATGAACAATATATAATTTGCTCAAAATAATATATTGTTAATATATTGATAACATATTGAAAATATATTGACCATATATACACAAAATTTTGCCCATATATTAATATATTGGATGTTTTTTAAAATTGCGAATATATTTTCAATATATGGTCCATATATGAAAAACATCTAAACATATATGATCAATATATTGATAATATATGAACAATATATGACTTGAGATAAATAATATATTATTATTACACATACACAATATTTTGCCCATATATTAATATATTGAATGTTTTTGAAAATTGATAACTATTGCCAATATATAGTCCATCACTGAAAAACATTTAAACATATATGATCAATGTATTGATAATATATGAACAATATATGATTTTCTAAAAATAATATATTATTAATATATGCATGATAATGTATGGAAAATATGTCATCTTTTTTTACTAGGGCCCAGTACACATCTTTCATGAAAGAGCTCGAGAGAAATCAATTTCATTAAACTCCCAACAGAGGGAGCAAATTATTATTTTCCCGTCTACAATTTTTGGCTGCGAGAAAAATGTTGCATTTGTCCGGGACTTGGGTAATGTCGTATTTTTCATGGCCCTTTGCTTTATTATGCACGCCGATATAAATCGAATCGTCCCAAGCGTCATTTATTTTACGTTCACAAGCACATTCAATTAATGCTCATCGGGGTTCAAATTACATGATCAGACTAATTGTTTAATTTATCAACTTAATCCCTACACATTTTTAAGCCATGTCATTATTTTTTGTTCCCACTATACAAATAAAACTTTAACAATTTGAAAACAAAAATGGATACAAAAATAGGAATCAAATTAAATGACCGGTGTAATAATGTTGAAAATGTTGATCTTTCATCCGGTGCGATGAAAGGTAAACTTTTTATCGCAAAGAATTTAGTCTGAATGATGATAAGGGAATCTCAAGCGAGGGAATTTGCAGAGAAAATTTCGTATTAATAATGTTAAATAGGAGGAAAAGGGGGGGGAGAAAAAATTAGATGCCGTGTAAATGTAATATTGCAGTTGACATATTCGCCGGGCGTACATAATGCATTCATACGGAGTGTATAGTGATAGAGAACAGAACATGTAGCGTGTCACTACGAAGGTTCTCAACTTTGTGTGTACACATGCCTTTTATTAGAGTATATATATGTAATACCACCAAGATTATAATGCACCAATTTTCTCTCAACTCGTCGTGTCTCTGTGTTTAAAATTAAAACCAAACTTTTAATTACATTAATTAAAAAAAAAATTTAATTACTCCTTTACTTGATATATTTCAAAGATGTCATATGACAAAGTACAGAATTTTATAGAAAGAAAAACAAACAATTTATGGTTTTCAATCCACCTATAAATCATCAATTATTTTTAATCAAATTAAATTTAGTTCGATGTTATTTGTATTATTTATCATTTTCGTTATTGAAACCAAACTATTAATTACATGAATTAAAAAAAAAATTAATTACTCTTTTACTTGATATATTTCAAAGTTGTCATTAGCAAGGTACAGAATTTTATAGAAAGAAAAACAAACAATTTATGGTTTTCAATCCATCTATAAATCATAAATTATTTTTATTCAAATTAAATTTAGTTTGTTGTTATTTGTACCATTTTTGTTATTTATCAGAAAATTTAAATGAGACATGAGAACAATAACTCACTATGAAATTGAAGCTATAATAAAACATGATTCTGAACTATTTTCATATTTAGTCGCTAACTTGACTGTTATAACAACTTTAAATTTGATTCAAACGATTGAAAAAACCAACAAAAAGTAAGGTTAGTTTTTTTTTCACCATTCACCATGAGTGTTTACCGGGAAGGTTGTCGTATAAAATTGGAATTTAATGTTTGGCATGGAGGTAACTTTGAGAATCACTGAACAGTATAAATCATTGTTAGATTAAACCCTGGAGCACGCAGTGGATGGGACGATGGCGCGCTTTCACAGAATATAGGGTGAGCCAAAAGCATCGACCCATTTATTTCACTGATAACATTTGAACCAATAATATTAATCGTTGAGTTGTAAATTTATTGTTTGAAATTAAACAAAAAAATCCAAATGAAAATAAAAAAAAAGGAGAATCATTGTCCCATAAATTCTCAAACTCTCGTGAATAGCTAAAAATAATGAAAATCCCCACCATTAGAACAGGGGGGGGGGGAGAGAAGTAAAAAATTATGAAGAATATAAATAGCGGGGTGAATAAAAAAAATTCCTTAAATAAAAAGTATCGTATATTGTCCATATATAAAACATATATTAAAAATATATTATTTACAGAAATTATACATTGACCATATATTATCATTGACAATATATAGACTATATCGACCATACATAGATAATATATTGATAACATATCCCTAGTAAAAAAGATCATATATTGTCCATATATTATTAATACATTGACAATATATTGATAATATATTGACCATATATTTTTTAATATTTTCATATATGGACAGTATATTGGCAATATATTGCCTATGTATGGTCAATATATTGTTCATATATTGTCAATACATTGAAAATACATTGACAATATATGGATGATATATTGTCAATATATGGACAATATATGATCCTTTTCACTAGAGATAGTTCATATATGAAAAATATTCAAACTTATAAGATCAATATATTGTTGATGTATTGTAAATATATGAACAATATATGATTTGACCCATTTGCTTAACTGATAATATTTGAACCAATAATATTAATCGTTGAAATGTAAATTTATTGTTTGAAATTAAACAAAAAATCGAAATGAAAATAAAAAAGAAAGAGAATCATTGTCCCATAAATTCTCAACCTCTCGTGAATAGCTAAAAATATGAAAATGATAAAATGAAATTTGTTGAGGAAAGAATGAGGAATTCCGGCAAGCTTAAAATTATGTGCATTTCAAGTTTAAATTGCTCTGCAAGATATTCCTACGGACGAGTTGAATGAATATTTAGTTACATACGTAGGTACTCAGGCGACTTTGAGTTGATTTAATTTAGCTTGCACGCT
Organism: Trissolcus basalis; assembly: GCA_025266255.1. NCBI lineage: Eukaryota > Metazoa > Arthropoda > Insecta > Hymenoptera > Scelionidae > Trissolcus > Trissolcus basalis. Next base: position 16,916 of record JAAMPD010003990.1, read on the forward strand.
GTGTAATAGTCGAAAGATATATAATTTTTAGGATTTGTTTCAAAGTCCTTCACGTTCGTCCGTCAAATTTTTCAGTTCATATATCAGCGTTGAGGTAAAAAAAGGAAGAAAAAAAAAGATTGTATAATTATAGGTAGAAGCTGTGTGTCAATGGAGCGCAGCAATTTTCATCGGATCAGTTTCAATCATCAAACTTTTGTAACTCAGTTTGTTTCAGCAAAATGCGCTCGAATTCCAAAATGTTTTTCTTACAGCTATGGGCACTGGCACTTTTAAAAGTTGAATGAGCTCATCCTTCGTGGAGTTTTGCTTTTCTTGTTTTCATACACGCGAATAATTTCTTCCCGATATCGTCGAGGTCGCTGTTTTGAAATTCAAATGGAAACTCTAATCATAAAGTTGAACGGCTAAAAATAGAAACTTTTTGGTTTTTCAATTAAACCGAATTGCCGATCGATTATTATTGGCGCTCATCAAATTGATTTGTTTATTTTGCTCGGGCGAGGACGAGTTCCTTTTGTTGCGGCAAAATTAATTTCAACGACGTTGTTGAAAACGTGTTAGCCGCACACAGGGATAAACGAGTCTGCGTCATTCGATTGCAACTAAAATTCGAGATTTCTTATACCGTACGAACTTTGAAGCAAGTCAATAGACTTTTCCATAAATCCAAATTGATTTCTCGGGTCGCGTCGAATCAAAAGCGACTGATCTCGATTTGGGTTACTCTTCGCTCGATTTGTTGACAATATCAAATTCTTTTGGCGTTGTCATTTTTCTGACATTCATAGATCTTTTTCAAAATCGCCGAACATTAAGAAAAAAAAAAAAAACTAAATCCTAAAAATAAATTATTTCAATTAGCTAATGATATTTATTTTGAATCAAAATAAGCTACCAATTTTCATTTTTTACAGAATATTAAAAACAAAACAAAAAATTAACAACAAATTTAAATTTGAAAAATATATATTATCAATCAAGCTAATGATATTTGATTTTGAAACGAAAACAAAAGAGAGATTTTTGTTTTAAAATTATACCCTAGTAAAAAAAGATTATATACTGTCGATATATTATCAAAATATTGACAATATATTCGTTTCAGCAAATCATATATTATCAATTTTTAAAAACAATCAATATATTGTCTATGTATGGTCAATATATTGTCCAACATATTATTTTCAGAAAAATAAACATTGTTCATATATTGACAATATATTAGCTTAGGTAATTAATTATATTAATTATTAAAAATATTAATTCTGATCAATGTTAATTAATTGATCATATAAGTTTTAATATTTTTTATATATGAACAATAATCAGCAATATATTAGCAATTATTAAAAACAATCAATATATTATTTAAGTATGGTCAATATAATCCATATATTGTCAATATATGTTTTATATATGGACGATATATGATCCATTTTACTAGGGTAATTTTATTGCAAACAATGAAAAATTCATTTTATAAAAGTGAGCATAATTGGATATTATTTAGAGATTGTGAAAAAAAAGTTGAGAAAGAATTCGAATCGCAATTCCGCGCAGTCGAAATTTCACGACAATGATTTTCTAAAATTATCTACGGTCACTTGGCAGTGAGCCCCGATATTATATAAAGACATAATAAACCAGCATTAAAACGAAACTTGACGTTCAATATTATTCCAACGTTGAAGTTTACTTAATTGGAAAAGTTATTTTTCCATTATAATATTTCAAAGGAGTTTTAGTTCAAAGAAACTGCTAAAAAAGAATGCTGCAGTAAATTAAACGTAAAAATTAAACGCACACGAAAAATTTTCAGACACAAAATGTTGTTCTGCAATCGTGCTGTTATTTTTCTTTTAATAACATTTTTTTTTTCTTAACTTGTTTCCAGAGTTGTTGAAAGACAAAACTTATCATTGTTAATTGATGAGATTGCAATCAATTCATTTGACAGTTTTAGGGTCGCGTTTTTTCAACCGTAATTTCACGGAAATTAAGTTGTTGCTCGTATTATCCGAGTTGCGTTCTCGTCGTTACATTAACGCCAACTTGGCTGACAGAAGGCTAACCAGCAGAAAATGTCACTTCAAGTGAAATCAATTTTTACAATCTTTTTGTTACACAATTGTCCGACTAATAAAAGCCGATCGAACTTTTGGCATTAAAAAACAATTATTCACCGATGAAAAATTGTTAAACCGAATTATTGATTTTATCCCCACCATTAGAAGAGGGGGGAGAAGTAAAAAAATTATGAAGAATATAAATAGCGGGGTTAAATAAAAAAAAGAAGAAATTGAAAAAAATTCCTTAAATAAAAATTATCGTATATTGTCCATATATAAAACATATATTGAAAATATATTATTTACAGAAATTATATATTGACCATGTATTATCAATATATTGACCATACATTGATTGATTTTCAAAATTGCTAATATAATGATAACATATAGTTCATATATGAAAAATATTCAAACTTATAAGATCAATATATTGTCAATTTATTATAAATATATGAACAATATATGATTTGCTGAAAATAATATATATTGTCAATATATCATCATTTTTACTAGGGTATATATTTTTGATAGATTGATAATATATTATTATACAGACCATATATAAAAAGAGGAAATTGAAAAAAATTATTGTTTAATTAGTGTGTGAACTTATCGATACAATTACATAAGTTGGTGAAAAATTATAAGTAGAGAAAAGTTGGACGATATACCTGCGAAAGATAAGCGAATCGCAATAACGGAGCTTAACGCTGTACGACGTGTACGGAATGCGTGTATCTCAGTGCAAAAGGTTAATGCAATTGTACCAGATAAAAGTTTTCAAACTTTTCTTATCACACACGCTTTCATGCAAATTAATGAACAATTTTTACTCGGCTTCGCTATTTGCATAATTCTGATCGGCTTTTATTGTAAATAGTAATGTAATTAAAAACTTATCAGATACAAAATCTACAAATAGAAGCAACAATTTTTACATTAATTCGAAAAAAAAAACTTTTTACTCCAATCATTTTTCCAATTTCGAAAATGGTTATTGAAATATTTGCTCGTGCAGTTCGAGATATATTTATTATTGATCAGGAAACGAGATGAAATTTCATTTTAACACGTTATTTTTTTTTATTTCAAAATAAATACAAGAGAAACACAAATTGGCAAATTCATGATTTCATCCAATACCTATTTTTTTTAAATATTGACCTTTTTTTAGTTAATAAAATAATAAGCTAAAACGATAACATTTGTTGTATTATAAAAATACCTTACCACTTTTCTGGCAAATATCATAAAGCAGTTTTTTGATTGTAATTATGGCCAACTTTGTATGCATACCTGGAACAAAAAATTACCAACTCGTTAATACTCTGATTTTTTGCCTCACATCCATATGTCATATAAAATGTAATTAAAGTTTTGTATATTATTTTCTGAAATTGATGATTGAATCTCACATAAACGAGAGAAACAAAAAGGAATTGTGACACACAAGCGGCGATTAATTGGAATGAAAATCGACAGCGGAAAACGTGTCGTTTATTTTTAAATGAGCGTAGTCATTGACTTTAAACTTCACACATATTCATCCTTCGTAAATTATTGGCAAGGTGTGGGCAACTGCCAGAAGTTGGTGGCAGCGATCCAGATAACGACATAACAAGAGTAGTTGTAAAATCGGTGGGATCGTTAAACATTCAGGAAATGTTAACAATCCGTCCGAAGCCCAACGACAAATATGTTAAATATTCGAGCGTCGATTTGTCCCGATCAATTATTTTTATTGGCCGACCCCTCCATACACATTAGCTCGTTATTGATTTTGTGGCGCTCCTAAACTATTGTTTCACTTCGATATCAATTCGGAGTTACAAACTTTGACTTACGACCACCGTGCGATTATTTTATATTTCATTTCGAGCAAATCAGTTTTGTAAATATACAATAGTAACAAACGAAATAGCTTTTTCTGTACGCAAAATAGTGTATTGATGAAATTTCCTCCGGACATGAATGAAATTCCCTAAAGCAGAAAAAGAAATGATGTTTACAAAAATTTAATATTTATTTATATATGAAAAAAAAAAAAAAAACATTCGAACATTGCCACGGGGTACAAATTAATGAAGTAATTTCATCATTTGAACTTTTTAATGTAATATGTGTTTGAATTTGTCAAATAAATCGTTGAGTTTCCAGGAATGGAATTTTTCAGAATTTATTTATAACATTTCAGGGGAATTAATTAGAGTGATTTTGTGGTTGAGCTTTTATTATAAAATTGATTAATTTTTTAATCAATTTTAATTTTTATTAATTTCATTCATTTATCAATTTGCTTGACAGAATCGAGTGAAAATTTATTGATATTAATATTTCGTCGATAATTAATTGAAGTGAAGCCTTAAATAATATTGTAAGTCATTGGTACAATAATTAGATTTTTACTTTTTCCAATAAATTATTATTAGATTTTAATAAGTTCCCAAATAGAAAATTATCATATATTAGCCATATATTGAAAAATATATTATTTACAGAAATCACGTAATGAGCATATATTAAGCATATATAGACCATACATAGACATATATAGACATATATTTTCAATATAATATTAGCCATATATGAAAAAAACTCAAACATATATGATCATTATATTGTCCATACATCGTCAATATAAAAACAATATATGATTGGCTAAAAATAACATATTATATATCTATTAATAATATATAGACATTATATGATCTTTTTTGCTAGGATCTTTGACCAATTGTGAAAAATATTCCCAATTTTTATACTTAAAAAAAATTATTATCAAACAGTTAAAACACTTGTTTGATATTCAGTAAAAACAAGATGTTACATGTGTTGTAGTAACAAGATTCCTCTGTATGAAATAAGCGGCGTTCATAGTGTGTATTGATGAAATTTCTTCTGTACATGAAATTCTTACTATTTGGTTTGCAAAGACGGCAGTTATGCGGGGGCGACGAACGGATGAAGTTAAAGCAGAAGAGCGAAAACAAGGAAAACATGCCGAGAGTGGAGAATGTGTATTGAAAAGCCGCTCGGGCGGTGTAAACTTATTTGACTATGGCGTAATACCTTAACCAAATTCGCCGTGCAATTTGTCATCATCAGTTTTGTTTCAAAATGGGGCCAATAAAGATTCATTTGTGCCCGAGGTAGGAAACTTTGTAATTCCAAAAAGATGAAATGTTTGAGTGTAAGTTGTGCGAATTGCTTATCAACACACTCGGTCGCGTGTGTGCGTGTGTGTACGAGGTGTTGGTGTTTAAAATGCGCAACGCCAAGTTGGGAGCGCCTTCGATACCTCACCCCACCGTACACCCAAGTCTGCCGTACGACGTTCGACCGGTAGCCTCGAACGTTTTTGCATCTTTTATGTGCAATTGCAATTTATTCGTCGTTTCATAAACCAATTACACTATATTAGCACAATTCCATAAAAATACCCTGGTAAAAAAGATCACGTATTGCCCACATGAATAAATCATATATTGAAAATATATATAATTTCAGAAATCATATATTCAACATATATTGACAAATATATTATATATAATAATTGAATTAAATGTTTTTAAAAATTGCTAATATATTTCCAATATATAGTCCACTTATTGATAATATATGAATAATATATTATTTGCTTAAAACAATATTTGTTAATATATTGATAATATATGGACAATATATTAACCATACATACATAATATATTGTCTATATATTAATAATATATTGAATGTTTTTGAAAATTCTCAATGTATCGTCAATATATAGTCCATATATTGATAATATATGAAAAATACATGATTTGTTGAAAATAATATATTTTTAATATATTGATAATATATGGACAAAACATCAACCATATATACACAATGTACTGTTGATATATTAATAATATATTGAATGATTTTGAAAATTGCAAATATACAGTTCATATATGAAAAATATCTAAACATATATGATATGTCGATATATTGATAATACACAAAAAATATATGATTTGGTCAAAACAATATATTGTTAATATATGAATAATATATAATCTTTTTTACTTGACACACTTTACATTTTTAAATTTTGTTATGTAAATTGAAAAACTTTTTTTCGTTCAACTTCTTCTTTCTTTTTCTGAACCAATTAATTTGACGTTTGATTGAAAATGCTGCGAGAGCGTTGTATAATGAGTTTCATTGGATGGGTAAATGTTTGATGTTTGAACGACAATGCATAAGAAGTAAAATACAAATTTTCGAAGCTACAGAGGGTGGTTTCTAAGTAAATAAATGCCTTACGGATTTGGAGTCATTAAACCGAGGCTAATGCGCGAGTAAGTATATTACAACAAATGTACTAGTTTCTGCCGCCAAGTGTTTTGTTTGAAGCGGAACAATGTCGATAAAGATTGAACTTTATTTAAGCTGCCAACGTCGGAAACGAACTATAGCCAACTCGGCCGAAAATTACTTCTTCTTCCAATTTTATATAAACGCGAAAATGTTTCTCTTTCGGTAAGTCTCGACGAATTCGAAAATATCGATCCCAATGATAAACAAACTTTTTCACTCTTATTTGCACCGACGCGAATTTTCAACATGTTTGCACAAAGATCAGTGCTGGCTTTTCAATGGAAAAAAGAATCCAACCGGAGATTAATTATTTATTTATCGAGCGATTCCGTCTAATTACAAAATTATTTATGCAAACTGACGTAATCGCTTGGCAAGAACACTATAAAATTTATTATGACAGGTACTCATTGTTGAATGACGATTGTGAAATGTATTCAAATGACAAATGTAACCGACGTGTATTCACCCAAATAGATTACATGACAACAATCTAGGAACAAAGAAAAATAAAAATTAATAATAAATCATGGAAAAAAAAAATTTTTTTACGAAATAAAATTTCAGACTGCACAAGATTTTGAAAATTGCTAATATATTGTCAATATATAGTCCATATATGAAAAATATGAAAAATACACAATTTGATCAAAACAATATATTGTTAATATATTAATAATATATGGACAATATATAATCGTTTTTACTCGGGATATTATATTTTACATATTTGACAAAAAATATTACAGTATATTTTTATAATATGAATTTTATAATATATATTATAATATAACACATTTTTCCATATAATTTATATATATTTTATATTTTATATTGTATTTATATAATTTATTGCCGCTTTAAAAATAATTTATAAATGACTTATATTACGATTATATATGGATACATTTTAAATATAAAAAGATGTACGTTAAATTCATTTTGAAATATATTTTTGTTCATGTAGCCAATGCAGTTCTTTAAAAAATTTTTCCTAAGGGTCACAATTGTGAGACTTTTTTTATTTGACTTTTTGTTTCATTTCTCTTTATTATATATCATATTAATATATTGATAATACATGGACGATATATGATTTTCCTACTATGACTTAGCGTTTATCTTTTTTTATTTTTATTATTTTTTGGTACTTGGCAATGCCCTTTTTTCAGTTTTACGGAATTTATTAGGGATGATATATTGCCCTGATCTTGACCCCACATTTTCGTTCGGGACCTCTATAAATGATGAGGGTGATAAAACGTTTATAAATTTAGGTTCGATCAAAACCGTGATTAACGGGATCCTCGCCTCAATTAAACTCGAATATGACACGCTGGGGTGACGACAATGAAATCGAACAGCCAATTATAAACCGTTTTTGCCGTCCATTTCGACACATCGCAACACTTCCAATATTTGTCCCCTTTCCATCTCCATTGTCACCTTAATATTTCCTACCACTTTTTATTTCTCCTAATACTTTTTACTTTCATCTTCATTTCTATTTTTGTTTCCCAATTCCTCCTCTCTCTCTCTCTTTTCATTCAATCTAAATCTTCATTTTTATGTTTTTTTATTTTCATTTTATTCATTCCAATAAACAATGTCTTTTTTCGTCTCAATTTTCCCCCACCATTTTTTATCTTTATTTCGCTTTGAATTTCCACCTTTTTTTTCCTGTACGTTTTTTTTCCATCCAATAATCATTCTCGTTTTCGTTTTGTTCTGCTATTTTTTTTAGAACTCTCTTTTCTTGTCGTCTTTTTTATGTGTGTTTTGATTTGAATCTCATCCTTTGTTTTGTAATTTCCCTCTCTTTTTTTTTTAATCAACAGTCCGCTCTTTTTCCCTTTCTTTTATTCCATCGAACCGACATTCACAAAACTCGCCTGGAATCCACAACGAAATTTGATTATGCATTCAATCAAACATAATTGTTTATTTCAGATGGAAAACGGTGGACCAAAAATATTTCTATCCTTTTGGTATATACTTTGTGCGCATTTCACAGTTGACATTCTCATGTAAATTAACTACGGAATGACCAACGCGCCACACCTGTTCTGACAATACAAACTCATAATAGAAATGAATACGAAAGAAAAAAGAAGAAAAAAAAACAACAATATTGTATTACATTCCACGCGTCAAACAATATCGAACAATTTTTTTTCGTTTTTTTCTTTTTCATCTTATTTGTTATTTTACCCGGCCGAAATCTCATAAAGCCGGTCACTCGACCTTTGGCAGTAAAAGTGATGACCCAATTTAATTTTATCGAAATGAACATTTTCATTGACACCCCGGTTTGCCAGCGTCGTATATATATATCCGATACGAAAATTCATCATTAAAAGTTATTATGGTCGCATTATTTTTGGTTGTATAATATTTGATGCCCGGGTATTATCTTTGGTGGCTCGTCTGAGTCAGCGTGGCACTCATGATGTTTAATTAAAAGAGGAAGTGTTTTAACGAGACGATCGTCGCGATAACGAACGTCGTACCGCAGCACGTAAAACAATTTTCTGTCACTGTAATGACGCGCCGTTCACATTTCACTTCAACGATTTTTTCAATTGCGTGAGAATTCAATCTGAGTGGACTACATAAAAAAAATTAATTGTTGATTAATCAACCTCTTTAGTACTATCAACAAATTTCAAATAAAACACAAATTATACAATAAAGAGAAATAAAACAAAAAGTCATCAAATAAAAAAGTCTCACGTTATAACTAAACCCAATTATGACCCTTAGGAAAAATTTTTTAAAGAACTGCATGGGCTACGTGAACAAAAATGTACTTCAAAAAATATATATATATTTGAAAATATATTTCAAAATATATTTAACGTACATCTTTTATATTTAAAATGTATCCATATATAATCGAAATATAAGTCATTTATAAATTATTTATAAAGCGGCAATAAATTATATATAAATACAATATAAAATATCAAATATATATAAGTTGTGTGGAAAAATGTGTTATATATTATAATAAATTATAAAATTCATATTATAAAAATATACTTTGATATTTTTTGTCAAATATGTAAAATCCCTAGTAAAAATGATCATATATTGTCCATACATAAAACATATATTGACCATATATTATCAATATATTAACCATACATAGGCAATATATTACCAATATATGAACAATGATGTATTGATCGTTTTGGAAAATTGCTAATATATTGCCAATATATGGTCCATATATGGAAAATACTCAAATATATATGGTCAATATATTGTCCATGTATTGTCAATATATGAACAACATATTATTTTTAGCAAACAAAATTGATCCTATATGTTTGAGTATTTTTCATATATGGACTATAATTGGCAATATATCAACAATTTTTAAAAACATTTAACAGATAATATTTCTGAAATAATATATTTTTAATATAGGTTTTTTGTATGGATAATATAATGATTCTTCTTACTGGGGATAATTTTCCAATAAATATATAAATCTTACCGAAAAAATATATTGTATTCATATAAAAAATATATATATTCATATTTAAAAATATAAAATTATAATTCCCTAAAAACCAAATAGAAGAAATGCAAAAAGGGAGATTAAGAAATAGAAAAGCAAAAAAAAAAAAAAAGTTAGAGCCAAAAAAAAATGTAAACTATTGTCTGACCTACTTTAGACGTTCGATTCGACAGAAAATATCAATTTTGATGAACTGTGCGTCCCTATAGGTATAAAGTTTCGACATAATTCATCCTGTCGTCAAATTATCCCGAGCGAGCTTTTGGTCCTCGACATTATGCATTTATACGACGCATTTCGACTAATTTGCTTTCAGTTAATTTAGAGCCCGAGCGTTTGTCCATTTTATTACATGCAGTAGTCTCTCTCATTACAATTCAAGTGCTTTGCTAACTTGTATTACAAGTCACTTTGTATACACCAAACCGAAAACATCATGTACACAGGCCTCGCATACATATAC
>JAAMPD010003990.1:47096-88823 GCA_025266255.1 Trissolcus basalis
TTTTTTAATTTGACAAAATTTTTTTTTTTTTTTTTTTTTTGAGAACTGGGTTGTTTATATTTTGAGATCAAAGGAGAATTATCGAATGATAAAAAAATAAGAATGTTGACAAAAGAGCTTATCCCGAATGGATAAAAAATACTCTTGAATGAAAATCCGTTGGAGAAAAAGTTTTCAAACGAAAATTGTTTATGTTGGAGTAAACAAGATTTTTCCATCTTCGTGAAATATTAAATCAACGTTCTTAAGTCATTTGACTGCAAAACCAGATGGATTAAACTTTTCAGAGTGAATCTGAAACGGCGACTGATGGAATAAATAATTAATGAAGAGGCAGTTGAAATATCGCGGGAACTGCGATGAATATATTCCCAGGGTCAACTTGAATAGATGGCGCACGACGGTGTAACACTATAAGGAGAAATGGGTGTTTGATAATGAAAATTAAACGCCGATCGATTTGAATAACTCGTCATAATTCAGCTCGCGGCGCCTAGCATGGGATTATCCGACATGCGTCAATGCCAAGATACAAGCCACGGTCATCGCTCGGCACACAAATATGTGCTCCAAGCAAATGTACCACAGATAGAGACGAAACTTCACTTCAACTCAACTGCTCGAACTTTGTTTATTTTGTTGACAAGACAATCTCAATTCTTTAAAAGAATGTCCCTATATATAGTAAAAAAGATCATATATTGTCCATATATTATCAATTTTCCAAAAAAATCAATATATTGTTCATAGATTGGCAATATATTGTCTATGTATGGTCAATATATTGTTCATATATTGTCAACACATTGAAAATGCATTGACAATACATGGATGACATATTGTCAATATATGATCAATATATGATTTTTCAATGAGTATATTGTCAATATATGTTTTATCAATATATGATAAAATATATCATCAATATATGTCAATATATGATCCTTTTCACTAGGGGTCTAAGTCGATAAAGATGTTTGAATTCTGAATTTGGCGGGAAAAGTAAAATTTGATGATTTTAATGGGTTAATGAAGAAATTATGTATTGAATTTGATATCTAACGGATGTTTAGTCGTTATAGAGTAATTTAAGTTATAAAATATAATTATTGACTGTAAAATGCAATCGCAATTAGTAACAATTTTTTCGACAATTCTAACCTACAAAAATCACATGAAAAACGCGGTTACTGATTACAATCGTATATCATAATTAATTTCTACGTTTTACGTCTTGAAATATTCTTCAAAAATTAGAGAATCGTTTGAACATTCATCAACATACTTAATATATGTATATATTTGACAAAAATGCATCAATTAACAAAAAAAGTAACAATGTCGGTAATGTAGGTCGCACTCGTCTTAGAATTCTTATGCAGACAAGAAAAAAAAAGTATCAAACCTTCGAGAGTTCGTTTGTTACAGGAAAGAAAAACTAATGAATTTACGAAATTAAAGGCAGTTGGAGTAATTGTGAAACTCAAATGAATTCATCCGGAAATTTGCCATTTGGTATAAACGATAATTAGTTTAGTAAGAGAAAACTGAAATTCAAGACTCAAATCATTGAAATACGTAAAATTGTTTGTTACGGTGAAATATAGTTTGAAATATGTTTACCCCGTAAGTCGAGAGGAATTATGTTACAAATTTCACTGCTGTTTCTACTAAATTAATGTGCAAACTGCTGAAATGAGTAAAATTAAGAGAGGAAAAAAAAAACATTTCCAAAGTTTACTGAAACGTTTTCAAATATTGGTTCATTCAGATCTTGGTAATTATATAATTATCAAGTCTCACATTACTTAATTGGTTCAATTATTTTTATCGTTTTTAATTTTCTTCGCTCTAAAAGTTATTTATTAGTTTTCGTAATTATTAGAACGTATGGATCAGGGGATTCATCGGGGTCTTCCCAAAATGAGATTCCGGGGTTCGAAACCTGTTGCCGGATAATTTTTCAAAGTTCAAATTAATTAAACTTTCGACGAAAATGAAAATGATAACATAGAAAAATCAGCTCTGCAAAAAGAAATGAAAAATAATTGAACCGTGATGAAATATCATTCTTAGAAATATTAGCAATCGTTCAACTTCAAAAGGTTTGTGGAACATGTGATTTTAGTGAAAAATCAAATAAAATTATAGAGACCATTCGGAATTCCTAAGAACTTTAATAACCAAATATAGAAAATCGATCTCACAGAAACGAATAAGAATCAACACAAACGAAATGTTATCAAAGAAATGTAAATAATTACGCCAACCTTTAATATACTGAAAGAGAAATATTCAAGTGAAAAGGAAAATTATTTTAACAGAGTGAAATAAAAAAATAAAAATGATAAAATGACGTTAGTTATTTGTACCCCTGTGGTCGTACACGTACACGTTTAGTGAAAACATATATTAAATTTGTAACATCGTTTCTCGCCGTGTATATATATTCCGAATATTTAAATCATATTCATATAAATTCTAGACATATTTTATTTATAATTTATTTACAAAGCGGTCATAAATTGTATAAATTTCAATATAAATTTTATTGAAAACTTGTACTATACTTGTATAAACAATACGAATTCGATTCAGATTTTTATATTCAAAGGATTACCCTCAGAGCTTTTCAAACAATCGTTTAGGACACATAACAAGAGAAAAATTTGTAAAATAATGGAACCAATCAAATGAATGCATTTTTGAATAATTCCCGTTTTGGGAAGTGAAATGGCAGTATTGATTGCAACTAATAATAACGCTTTGTTAAAAAGTTCGTTGTCACATATTGGACAATGTTTAAAATATTCATTGCAACAAAAAATAACATTTTGTAATTCAGAATTACATTAAGAAAGGAAATATTGATTCGAGTCTTATTTTTAAGATGGGGCATGCAACTTTGGAAAAAAGACATTTGAAAAAATATTTTATAATTATCAACAATTTCTATATCCAAACAAAAATAATTCATATAAAAATTTGACAAAATCATATATATAATTATCCAAGACAAATTTTTGAAATAGTTTTAAATCAAATATCTTGAATTCAAGTTTGTAAAACTTCTTCAAAATTTGTCATGCCACATTATATTTATGACAAATAAATGTATACACATGTTTTAACTTTTTTTCACAGCAAAAAAGTATTTCGAGATTTGAAATTCGAATTGACGAATTCACATACAATAATTTTAAAAGTGGTATTAAGAGATTAATTTGACAGATATTAAAGACTTATTATAAATTAATCATAAAATATAGAAATTAACATATTACTCCAGAAGAAAAAGGAGGAGTTTCACTAACTTTTTCTCTTATCAGCTCAATTTATTTTTGAGTATACAATCCCCCGAAAAAGGGCCTTATTTTAAAAATTGTCCAATAATTCAAATACGTAGGGCAATTTTGAGATGGAAAATTTGTAAAATAATATTTTTATGAATCATCATAGAAAATGGAATGACGTGGTTCCGAACTCATATATTAACCATATATTGGTAATATATGACAATATATATGATCTTTTTTACTAGGAATATTTTTGTGTATATCCCTAGTAAAAAGGATCATATATTGTCCATATATTATCAATATATTAACAATATATTGACCATACATAGACAATATATGATATATAATGATAATAATAATAATAATAATATAATGATATACATTGATAATATATTGTCAATATATTAATACTATATGGTCAATATATATTTTATATATGGACAATATATGATCCTCTTTACTAGGGATGTTGATATATATTATTTTCTATATATTTCTAACCTTATAGAAATACTTGATAATATTTTCAAAACAATCAACAAATTAACTTTTGAATTAACAAATAAATTTTTTTAAATTAAATTAAAATATATTTCCAGTGATAAAACATGTTAAAAACCAAATTGTTATCAGAGAACATGTGCCAGCTTAATTTCTGTAAGAAACAAAATTTGAATTAGAAGAGAAGAAGGGAAAATGTTACCTGAACATCAGGATCCGTGTTTGGATCCTCGTCATTGAGCGCAGCTCCTGGGTCGTCGCAGGCCCAAACATCGCCAAGAACCTGCTCGACGGTGCCTGTGCCTTCGTAAAGACAGAGTAACGTGTCTGCTATATCACAATGCACAAAGTTGATATACAATGGTTTCGCCCAGTCAATCAAAATATCCTCTTCCCTTAAAAATCTTAAAAACTGCAACTGGTCACCTGGACAGAAGACCCCGACGCTTTCGTACATCAGGCCATGTGTCTGCAAATAACCAAACGTTCCAACATCAAACAACGACCGACAATTCGAAACCAGTATATCACCAAAATTAGCAATTCACCTTACAGTTTCCTCTGAATTTTCACAGTAGTATTTACTTAATCGATTAACAAAGCTCTCCACGTGTCAGTCTCCAATTCATTTATCAAACTGTATTGTTCCCGGGGAAAGTATTTAAAAATAGCTCTTTATATACAAAGAAAAACAAAACTTTCAATTCATCTTTTTTTGTTTGTCATTATAAAACATTTTGCACAATCTAATATATTACAATATATTTTTCAAGTTGTACAAGATTGATTCGGA
Organism: Trissolcus basalis; assembly: GCA_025266255.1. NCBI lineage: Eukaryota > Metazoa > Arthropoda > Insecta > Hymenoptera > Scelionidae > Trissolcus > Trissolcus basalis. Next base: position 51,690 of record JAAMPD010003990.1, read on the forward strand.
AATATACAAGAATTTAATTTATTTCTTTTTTTCTTTCTTTCTTTTTTTTTTGTCTTGAATTGTCTCAAATGGAAGNTAAAAAAAATTGACAACTGGATAACAAACAGTGTTAAAAAATGACTTACTGACAAAGTCATGCCGGGGAAATGCACGCAGACCGGAATACTCGGCCAATCGTTTGTCACGTAGAAATAAAAATCCCACACCTTGTCCTTAATGTAGGTCAAAAGTGTTTGCTGAAACTGCAAAATTTGGCGAATTATCAAAAACTTTCGTGACTTATTGATGCGCGACAGGTTTATTAGAAGCGTGCAAGGTTTTTTTGTTCTGTCTCTCCTGCCAGCCGCAGTTTATAATTGAAAGAGATCATTGACGTAGTGACATTCATTTTACACGGACGAAAAAGACGGGAAGAAGGAAAAAAAAGTTGCGTGAAACCGCGAGCGCCGAAGGTCAAGGTCGACGCTCGGTTCTTGCAGGCAAAGAATTGCTCTGCTCCTGAGGACAAAATCGATGAACTTTGCATGTTGCTTATCGCGCGCCCAAACCACTGACTGCAATGCGCGACAATTATTATGCTTGCAATTGCAATTGCAATTGCGCTATTAGATATCGTTCTTATGTTGTGTTATGACGCTCTTTATCAATCCTCGAGACTGTTATTCAATTGCGGCATCACTTTGATAATTGATCTCTCTTTTTTTTTCCTCGTCGAGATGTTATCAATTAATCATTATTTGCATTTTAGTAAAATAGAAAAGTTCGAAACAAAAGGAAAAGTTCCCCAACCAACTTCCTACATTTGTTATTATCATCGTTTATATTATAATTGAAACTTCAAAATGCACAAAGTTGTGAAAAAAATTTTAGTTAATAAATGGAGAAACGTGTTTTGTTTTTGTTATCAATTTATGTTTGATTCGAGGGATAACAACAAAAAAAAATCAAGCGAAAATAAAAACTTTTAAACATCCGTCATCGACATTTATTATATTAAATTAAAAAATATTTTTTGTTTTTAAATTAAAGATGTAAAGAGTAGAGAACGATTTTTGTTAATAAACGAATCAAATTTTGTAATTAAATATTTGAAAATAAATAACAAACAAAGTGAATGAAAATTAAATGTGGAATGAATTTTTATTATCATTTTTTGAAATAAAAAATAAAAATTGAAATAAACTTTCACCATTCGTCATCGACATTTATTATATCAAATTGTAAAGTCAAAAAGTTATGAACAATTTTTGTTAAGAACAAAGAAAATCTGTGAATTCCAAGTTTTAAAATAAATGACAAACGGAAATTATTAAAGCTTAAGAAAATTTTTTTCAATCCGTTAAAAATAGTTTTTATTTTTAAATTAAAGATGTAGAAAGTGAAGGACATCATTTGTTAACAAACAAAGAAAATTTGGTAATTAAATTGAAAAAAAATAACAAAAATATTGAATGAAAATTAAATTTTTTAATGAATTTCCATTGTAATTTTTCATAACAAAAAATAAAAATTGAAATAAACTTTCAACATTCATCATCCACATTTATTATATCAAATTAAAAAATCTAAAAGTTAGAAACAAATTTTGTTGATACAAAATTTTTTAAATAAATAATAAACAAAAATTAAAACAGAAGAAAAATTTTTAACATCCGTTATAAACTTTTTTTCATATCGAAATTGAAAATCTAAAAAGTAAAGAACAACTTTTTTGTTAATAAACAAAGAAAATGTTTTAATTAAATATATGTTATGAACAAAAAAAACCAAAAAATTGTACCAGTTTATTTTTGATTCTCTCTTTGAAAATAAATACTAAGGATAATGAACAAAAATAAAGTTGCACCATTCGCTATTCTAATTTGTTGTATTGAAATTCAAAATGCAAAAAACTTGTGACGATCAATTTCTGTTGATGAGAACGAGGAAAAATCTTTTTTAGCACCAATTTATTTTTAATTCACTGGTTGAAAATAAATACTTGTCAATATATGTTCCTTATTTTTTTTTCTAACTAAAAAGACGACCCAGATTCAAAAGCTCGTATTAATGAAATTGCAAAATGTGCTTGTGTGCGTGTATTTGAGCTTGATCGTCGAGTTATATTGAGTAATTAATTTATGTTGTGAAGTGAACTGTTTTAAGGAATGATGTTTCTGACGCATAATGACTTGGGTAATGTTCACAATATATGATAATTACAATGCGGAAACAATTTCCCAAGAAATTTCTTTGTTCCGAAAAATAAACATCGCAAAGATGTTGTGAGACTCGATGGTATAAAAAATGACCATGACACAGACTCTTGGCCATGCGGGATGTCTAAGTTCAAGGTCAAAAATGTTACCAACTTTTTTTTTTCGCTTTCAGGTGAGTCCGTATGATAACACCCATACACGAAATAACACGAATGACAGTGCATGCAAATTATTTGGACGCATAATAGCACTTTTAGAGCCGTCACATGAAAATCTCTCGTTTGTATAAATAATTCATAAATTCATGTTATTAAATATGAATGATGCCCAGCGACACTGGTTTTAGAATGTGCGCGAAACCCTTTTCTCTCAATGTTAAAAGTTCATTTAAAAGTTTTTCGTATACAAAGGAAAAGAAAGTGGCAAGGAAAAAAAAAAAAGAAAAAAGAAAAACATTCACAAAATCTTGTTTTCTTTTGATTTAAGGTCGTGCAATTGAATTGGTGTTTTTTAATTGCACATAAACTTACTTTCAGCGATTCTGGTAGATATTCACTAACGAAGTCCAGAAGTTTTGGCAACTCGTCGGCGTCGAGCAGACGAAAATTTCGTCCCCGTTTCACCACCAAGTTATCCATCCTGCGAAAGAACCAGAAACAAAGGAAGGTCTGATTAATAAATTAGCCATGCAAAATGAAAAGTACAATTTTGATTTCTCATCCTTGCAAAAATACATCAAAAGTTTATCGATCGACTACACGTGTCCAACGGTTCGTGAAAAGCGTTCTATTCTTTGCACTGGGGGTCGAATGGGAATTCGGAGGGTGTAAAATTTCATCCCTCTGCGCTTGCAGTTCTCTCACGTTTTTCGAATACATAAGTGCCAATTTTCAGGGGATGACCTTAAAATAGTCAATTAATCGTAGGTGAGCATGACCAACTGTGAAGCTATATATATATATTGTTGCGCTTAAAGAATATCTCAAAAGGATTGAAATCAAAAAGGTCGAAACAAAAAATGTGCAATCACGTTCCAATTGAATGGCTCGGCCAATCTTTTTAACATCAAAGTCAAGTTTGAGCTTCGAGTTTGAAATTACTAGTTGCGTGGATTGTTGTTAAATTAATTAAGTGCATGTTTTGGTACCGATTGCGCAATAATGTGGGTCAAACCCGTAACATCTAATTCGCTTAATTATTTTGCTGTCCAGGCTTTCTGATGACTTGACTTTGACGGTACAAGATATTAAACAATCTACCAACTCGTTTACATTGTTTTCAAGTCCATAACTCTATGGATCTCAAATGAACCAAAATATATATTTTGAATTTGAATATTGAATTGAATATGAAATATTTGAATTATATATTATATGTATTAACGTATATATAGATTTTTATTTTTATATATTTAAGTATATTTATAAGAATTGGTATATAAATATTCATATATTTATATATAAATTTATTAATCATTAATATATTTTATTTTTATTTATTTATTATATATTAATTTATTAATATATATTGATTTTTATTTTTAATATATCCCTAGTGAAAAGGATATTTTCAATATATTGACCATACATAGATAATATATGGTCCATATATTGGCATATATTGATAATATATGGACAATATATGATCTTTTTTACTAGGGATATTCAAGCATATTTATAAGAATTAATATATAAATATTCATATATTTATATATAAATTTATTAATCATGAACATATATATTTTCAAATTTATTTATTATATATTAATTTATTAATAATTGTTTTTTATATACAATAAATAATACAATAGAAAGTGAATTATATTTATTTATATATTTATATATTGATATAGTTATTATATAAGTCTTTTTTATATAGAGGTAGCTGGGGTAATTGTGACACGTGAGGTAACATGAAACTACCGAAATTACGTTCGCACATCCACTCAAAACAATTGGTTTTTTATCCCATTAATTATTTCAAACTTGATTTTCAATTTCATCTTTTTTAAATATAATTCTACATTTTATAAATAATACTTCATTCGAGGATCAAAATTTATCCCAACTACCCCTGTAATTTGTCATATATAATTTAATGAAAAATTTAATAAAATTTAATTTAATTTAACTTTATAAAATTAAATTGATTTAAATAAGTTACAAAATTTATATAAGAGACCTTGCCACTTTGTAAATCAACTATAAATGAAGTAATTTCAACCAAGGTACGAGTGACATTTCAGGCAATTATGACACCTCAAATAAATTTTGTTGAGTCTCGAAAACTGTATATCTTTTTGTCAATATCTTATATCATTATCAATGAATGAATACTCAGATGAAATATGATTTGTAAAGGAATGAAAGTTTTGATAACAAATGGTAGGTGTCACTTTCCTACATCCCATGCGTCACTCTTACTCTCAATTATTTTATATATAAATAAATTACTTGGATGTAGATATAACTAAACTGTAATAAATGCACTTCAGATGTAATTATAAATGTATTCTTGTTCATTTAGGAAAACATCCAATTCTGTCGGATTAAATAATTTGTTGTTTATTTATTAATAACGGAATTTTATTTGCGGATATGCTTTACCCCTTTTTAGTTTTAACCGCCCATCAAAATATCTACGCTTTCAAGATCTCTAAACAGCTGTTACACCGAAGCACCGAAGGTATTCACCTAATAAACACATTTCAACTCGATTACTATATTTTATCGCACATTGGAAAAACAAATAAAATTTAATCGAAAAACATCAAGGATATCGTTATATGATAATTTTTTTATGAATAAATGATGTATCAGGTGTGTCAATTCACGATCTAATTAAATACCTATTTTATTTTAATTAAAATGTTCTCATTAGACCCGAGACCGATTATTTATTTTGCTGCTTTCCAAATTTGCGTGAAATTTATGGCTGAATTAGTTTTGCTTACCGTGCCAGGTATGTTTGAGTTATTGATGAATTGAAGTAACACAAAAGACGATAATTAAACTGACGATTCAATAATTTGAAGCTTCATTTTCATATTATAATTAATAATTCAGTATTTTCATGAAAAAGAGTTCGTTCAAAATAAAAAGTTGTATTGAAATTTATATTTTACCTCGGTAATGAAAAAGTTCACATCAAAATATAAAAAAGTAAAAAGGTACATAATTTATTACAACCGAACACTTTAAGAGATTGCAATTAAATCGAAAATTAGAAAAACTGTGGGAACTTTTAAAAGTGAAAAACATTCTGGAGTGGATTCAGCCACTTATTATAAAATGTCGATTTTCATCATGAATTTCTATCATAATAAAAGTTTTAAATTGTTCTGTCTGTAGAAATAATAGAATACAGTTCAATCAACACGTTTTTTTAACGTCGAATGGAATTCACGATTAAAAGAAAAGAAACAAGAAATGGGAATCAATAATTAGATTTGAAAATATGGAAATTTTTTGAATGAAAAATTCTGATGTGCATATATGAGGTTAATTCAGACTTTTCAATGGAACTTTTTTATGCTGGGCAATGGATGATAAATTCGCCCACTCAGGATTGTTCAATTTGTGCCAACTTTGTAAACGAAGATGTTCTTTCTGATTGTAAAATTTAAACCGTATGATTATGTTAAAAAACTTTGGCACATTATAAATACATAGACTTTAATATCAAACATAAATTAACATCTGGAAACATAAATTCATAAATTTCGTTAATTTGGAGAACGCAAATCTAAAAAAATTATCAACTGAAATTTATTACTTTTGATTTATTTTGATTCAAAAATTCAACATATTTCTTCGATTTTATTGAGATTGATGAAATTGACTTAACATTTTTACGATCAACTTATATTTTAAAACGCATTAAAAAAATTGCAACTCAATAAAATCGTAACTTTTTTTTTAAATAAAAACCAGTGGGCTTAATTGACTTCGCTCCGGTCTTTCCCGAGGAAAAAAAATACAAAAAAAAAAACTATGACAATTCATACAAAGGACGGAAAATATATTTGTCTTTCAACGGAGCAGAGCAGCTTTTGAGAGCAGCAAATATTTTAATTAAACATTCGGCATGATTAATGAAATTCCCTTGTTTATTGTATGCGAAAATGAAAATCAAATCGCATTCAAAAAGCTCGTAAATTTCAGCGAAACAATTCACTTCTATCATCAACCACCGATTTGCATTTTGCAATTGCAAAACATTTAAGGTCAATTCCCAAGTAGAAACTGGAATTTGAAACGGTACTAGTCATAATAACCATAAATCTCAATTCATCAATGAACATCCATTATCGTGACAAAAATCAATTTAAATGCAATGAAAATCAATAGGCAGGTAAATTTTAAAATTTTTCGACTCCAAACAAATAAATTCGTGTCCCATTCAATTTCATGACAAAAATAGGCAGTTGGACAATCTTGATTACACAAATTTTACCGAACAAACATTTGCTCGTCACTTAATGAGCTGAAAATAAAAATAAGACTTTTATATTTTGATTAAAAAATAATCGTTCCAATCGGCTCGTATGTTTTCCCTAGTAAAAAAGATCATATATTTTCCATATATTATCAATAGATTGACAATATATTATTTTTCATAAAATCATATATTGATAATATATGAACAATATATTGATAATACATTGACCATGTATTGATAATACATTGACCATGTATTTTTTAATATTTTTCATATATGGACTGTATATTGGCAATATATTGACCAATATATTGACCATATATTGACCATACATAGACAATATATTTCCAATATACAATCCATATATGAAAAATATTAAAAAATATATGGTCAATATATTGTCAATATATTGCCATATATTGTTCATATATTTTTTAATATTTTTCATATATGGACTGTATACTGGCAATATATTGTCTATGTATGGTCAATATATTGTTCATATATTGTCAATACATGGTCAATATATGATTTTTCAAATAATATATTGTCAATATATGTTTTATGTATGGACAATATATGATCCTTTTCACTAGGGTTGTCCAATTTTTGTTATGTTTCAAGTTTATAATTGCATCGTTAGTTTTTGTTATAAAGGAGAGGATAAAAACAGTTGGAAGGAGGAGATTGCATCTAGGATTGCGGGATGATGGAAAAAATGCAAATCTCTGGGAGAAGAAGGTTAGAGTATGAAACGAGAGAGTTCTTGAGTGCCGGCACGTCCACGGGTGCTATTGATTTACCTGGATGAATCGGGAACGGTCTGCTACGCAGCGCGACGAGACACCTGGGCTCAGAAGGCAGCCCAAAATCGAACTCGAATCACGCGCAACTGCGAGTGCTTGCAAATATGACTAGTGCTCAATTATGGTGAGCCGGTTGTCCCCAAGGGCTCTTTGCAACGGAGCCAGCCGCCCTCGTCGCCCCCAGAACCCGCACTGTCACACTCAGCCCGCGATCAGGTGGACTATATCAAGCTGGAAACCGGGCTGCCAACACTCGAAATCACAACTTACCGACAAGGGTAGATTCAGCAATCGCAAATTCCATCAATATCAATGGCAATAACTTTTTTGTTCCCTACGACAAATTTTCAATCGTTTTAAATCATCAAAAATTTCTGTTCAACATTGACACTCAATTTCAATCTGATTATCAAATTATAAACCATCCCTTTTCTATACTCAGTATTATTATATTACAAAATAATTCATGCTCGATGTAAAATTTATTAGATTCACTTTGTGAATTTTATACAAACATGAAATTCTGCGTTCTAAATTTGACAGACTGTTATTTATTTTAATTATTATTCTTCTGATTGTAATTTTGTGAAGTAAAATTCTTATCAAGGATTTAAAGGATAAAAAAGTTGTCTAGAAATATTGTGTTAATAAATAAAGAGACATTTTTCTTTAAATTAATCGGTTGATCGATGAATGATTTATTAACAAGTGATAGGCATTATTTTATTTTCTATAAAGGCTTGAGATTAGAGTTGTATAGTCGTATTAAAGCATAACTCGATTTAACTCTCATTGTTTTCATATATTTACGCCATCTATAATGCTATTAGTACTCTTGTCGGTAAGCATTTCTACTTTTTAATATTTCAATCCTAGAATGTTGGCATCCCGTTTTCAACTTGATATAGTTCACCCGTGATCACCCCTGGATATTAGCATTGAGCCGCTGCGCCGACGCAACCCTTCCTCAGGCCTGTACTCATAACGTGCTTTTTCTGAAACAGAACAATTTTTATAGTTTCATTCCAATCTAATTAATTCTATTCCGTTTTTATTTTCTTGTACCGTATGAAGTTTTTTTCAATAAATTTCAAACAAAGAAATACAATGAAACAAAAAAACTGACCAACATAATGCTTCATTTTGCAGATCTCACAACCAAATAAAATGCAACATAGCTGAACAAAAAATTATTTATTGAACTAATTTAAAATTTTGAATAAAAAATTTCATTTCATTCTGTTTGTAAATGTTCTGTTTTTCAATTTCAGAAGGTCTTCAGGTGTTTTTAACTTCAACATTATACGATCGTTGCAAACAGAGAGCTTATTGATAATGTTCTGGAGAATCATCCCTGGTCTCGCTGCTACCACAAATAACTTATAAACCGTCGTGATAACATTACCCTGCAATTTTCACCGTGAATGGTTCGCCTTTATGACACACTTTTATCTACGAGTTGTACTCGAAGTATCTTTTTGAAGTGAAAAAGAATAGTGTCACCTTGGAGAAGGTGTAAAATCACGTCACAATGTGGAACCAAAGGATAGTAAGGTTACCTTTTTGGTACGTCCGTTGAAAAACAACAATTTACCTGAAAAACGTAAAAATGTAAGTCAATCATTTGTAAAATGTATAACAGTTTGCTAAAAAAAAAAACTCACAAAAATTCCAACTGTAAAAAATCAAAATCATCTAAAAAAAGTCGTTCTGTCAAGGACAAGATGCTTGGTTGTATTTAGGAAGGTTTCAAAATTTCTCATGATGAGAGATTCGAATAGAACGAGTTTCCCAAGACGTCTGTTTTTAATGTTTTCATCCTCACATCCCTATTCATTAAGGTAAACGTACCTAATACGGTTATAGTGTACCTATTTGTGTTAAGCTTGTTATAAAATTGATTCTCATTTTGGATAATTATTGAATCATTTAAATTCAAAATATATTTTAAACTAACATAAACAAATAGGTACACTATGATCGTATTACGTACGTTTATCTTAAATAAAACAATAAAATGTTACCGAAAAAATGACCGCATTAAATGATCATGAATTGTGTATATGTTATATAGAAAATTAGACATACATACCCTTCCTCTGCTTATTTTGAGTACAAATATTATTATCAGATTATCAAAATTAAAGTACAAAGAATTTTCATTTTAAACATAAAACAAACGATGTAAATAAACCAAATTCTCCTAATAGTTTTCTTTTAAAAAATACAAATACGTTTTTAAAAATACAAAGTTATCAAATAATTTTGTGTTCATTTTTTTTTTTTTTTTTAATTATTTTTTTCCCTATCCATTTTCCATTTGTTTGAATTCAATCATTCATATAGATGAAAAATTGCGACCCATCAGATTAATTGTGTCAAACTTGACTATTAATAGAGCTGACACTTTCTGATTTGTTCGTATACACGCGCGAGAAAGTGCTATTTTCGAAAGAAGGCGTTTCAGTGCGCGTGCTTCGGCAGTTCATTAATGCGCACTATTGAAAAATAGAATATTCGAAGTCGAGCTTTTGGTGAACGCGAGCGAGTGGCAAATATTAATTCACATCCACACGTTCCCAATCGACTTTTCATTCAAGGTATTTAACCTTCTAATACATTTTTCCATACACATATTTTTAATTTTAATTTTTAATTTTTAACATAGAACAAACAATGTAAATAAACCAAATTATTCTGGTTTTCTTTCGAAAAATACAAATACGTTTTCAAAAGACAAAGTTATCAAACAATTTTGTGTGCTATTTTTTTCGAATATTTCTTTTTTCCATTCATTTTCTACTTGTTTTAAGGGGGTTTTACGGGTTTTATTTATGTAAAAATAGTGACCAATGAAAAAAAGTGTAAATATTTTTTTGATGTTTTTTATTTTCAACGCTAGTAAAAATATGAAAAATAAATTTTTCTAACTTTTTCGTACGTCAAGCTCTAACTAACTGAATCTATTTTTTGAATCTCATTCAATTTTTGTTTTCAAATCAACCGTTTTGACTCTATTTTATACGCCGATTAGACGGACACGCCGCACATTTTCTTCAATAAAAAAAAAACTTACATTGGCTAATTTTTAGGATAAAAATACCGTAAAAACCCCTTAATTCGATCATTCAATTTAATTTTAATAAAACATTTCTAGAAGGCTTCAAATATAAAATGATTGTTTAATTTCTTTTATTTCAGAAGGAAAATGAGTCGTCTTTGAATGGTGTCCTGATGACATCGGAATTGAATAGATTGTCTACTCTAACCAGACTACCTGGTATAATTTTCTATATGTCTATACCATCCCCACCAAAATTGGCATGTCAAAGGGAAACATGGAAAAGCCCATGTATAAAAAAAGATCTCGCATTCGTCTGTCAGTGATAGTGTCGTACGGACCAGAAATTGTTGGACAAGTTACCACTTGAACCGTTCCAGACATAAGAAGAAAAGTGCCAAAGTATACAACTATGGTGCCATCACTGAAAGTGCAAGCTGCTAAAAGCCTGGGACACGCCATCACGGTTTCCGGTATCTCCATAATCTGCCAGTTCAATGAAAACCAGGAGGAGGGACTGCAGAAGCTCGAAAAGGTGATGGAAAAGTATGAGACCAACTTAAGCTTGGTGCCAACGTGTCTTCACGAGGAGCTGTGTTTCGAGATCCTCAAAATCCTGGAGCAACGATTCTACCTCTACAAAAGTTCGGAATTTGCTTGTGTGGTGCTCAAGAGGCTGATGAAGCTTATAACTCGTCTGAAGCTGTACCGCCTGTCGTCCTCCGATGTGCCCTACACTCTAAGACAGCAGCTGTATCTCCACCTGGAAAATCTGACCGAGCTGCGACTACTTGAAATAAAATCTGTCATCATGATCTCCATCAAGACCATCTACAGCGTGGAGAACCTGCTGATCAGAGCGGTAAGAAATTTAAAACATCTGCACAAACTCACGCTTTATTCCTACTGTACAAACGGTATCATCGAAACTGTAGCGAAAAGTTGTCCTGAGTTGTGGTATCTGAACGCCAAGTTCTCTCAGCTCGTGACGAACAAAAGTGTGCCATTTCTAATCAAGTGTCCAAACTTGAAAGAAGTGGTCCTCACTCACACTTGCATCAGTATGTCAGGGTATGCAGATTTGCTTTTAGGAAAACCAAATCTCACCCGACTAATCACTGACGAACATATGAACGACGTCATAGATCTTGTGAATGTTCTCAAGCGTCCAGATCTTCAACTCGACATCACTAGTTTAATTATCACTAACGTCCAGGTAGAACATATGAAATTCATAGCTAAACACTGTCATCGTCTCAGTTCCTTAAGTGTCAGCTGTGAATTTGTAGATTTTACTATTCTTTCCGGTCTGACTCATCTTCAGGAACTGGCGATTTCCAAGGCAGACTTTGAAGCTCATGGAATAGATGATCTGTTAGAAACAGTAGGAAATAATATTTTAGTATTAAAATTGTACAGAGTGGAGAATGTTAGTTTTTATAAGCTGAACAGTTTGTGCCCAAAACTGCAGAGGCTACAAGTGGATGCGTGTAGTTTTAGTAAAAATTGTGTACCTGTTAAGAGAACAACTTCCATGTTCTCGCATTTAGAACATATCACTTGCGGTGAGAAAGTTCCTAAATGCTACCTAGAGTTGTTACTGACAAAATGTAAAAGGGTTAAATTTTTGTACCTTGAAGATATCAGCAATTGTTTTACGGACCAAAGCATGCAAAAGGTCCTGAGACAAAATTCGATGTCGTCGCTGGAGGAGCTGTGTATCTTCAAGTCCAAAAATTTATCCATGAGTACGGTAAATGTGATTGTGAACAAATGTACTAAACTGAAAATATTTTACGGACTCGAAAGGTTTTCATCCATCTCTTCGACGGAATTAAAACAATTTGTTCACAATCACGAGGGTGTCAAATTTTTCACTCTTGAAGCACCAATGTTTCTCCTGGAAAGGTACAAGTTACCTTGGTAGATTAAGCAAACGATTCATATCGTCTTTGTTATGATTTTATTAGAATTTATAAGCACAAAAAATGTATTTTATTAAATGAATATTTGTTTACATTAAACAAATAGATTAAAGATTATAGTTATATACTTTATACAACTCCATGACAATGTTATAAGATTCGTATTTATGTCGACAGTCCGTATAACATGTTAATAATGTACAAAAATTGTTAAAATTTAAATGATTGTAATAAATTTAATGGTGATTAATTCAATTCTTGCATTTTCTTTTGATATTAATTTTAATTAATTGTAATCCCTTTTATTTGAAAACAAATGAATAAAAGTTTCTGATCTTTCGATATCAATATTTTTATTTCATCTTAATGGCACCATTTGTAAGTTAACAACCTTATAAGTAATGATCAAATTTAATAAATGTATATAAAAAAAAGAATACAAATGAAAGACAACATTTTATTTTGTTCGTCTTTTCTTTTTTGATCCTACACACTGCGACGTTGATAAGTTTTTTTGCCGGTATGAACGGACTGATGACACTTGAGTCCAGAAAGCTGTTTGAATCTTTTCTTACAATAGGTACATTCGAACGGTGTTTCCCCAGTGTGTCGGCGATAATGTTGCTGGAGGTGCGACTGTTGAGCAAATTTTCTCTGGCAGTATAAACAGCTGTACGGTTTTTCCTTGGTGTGGACGCGCTCGTGCTGCTGCAATTGCGACTTCTGGGTGAATCGTTTCTGGCAGACCGAACATTCGAAGGGCTTGTCGCTCGAATGGATCCGCATGTGTGCCGCGAAATTCGCATTGCTGATCGACTTTTGACAGTGCTCACACCGAAGTACCGATGTTTCTACAGGAGAGGTTCAAACCTTGGTAAAATTGACCAGACCAAAACATTGTCACATTCTTAATTGTAATTTATTTTAAAAAGTTCGAAGGAAAAAAATTGTGCCTGCGCAATGTACACTTCCTTTACACGCCTCACAAAATGTACACAATTTTTTAAGACTAACTGTTGAATATCAACAACACTTTTTTTTTCTTTCTAAAAACTAAAATTGATCAATGTTACACCTGGTTGGTTAAAAATAAAAGTATCTCGTGATGTATAACATTGATGGTTGTTAATTATCTTGTTGCGTTGAAAGCTTAATGAATGTAAAATGAAATGACAAAACTTAAAGAACAAAAGTTGAACAACAAAAAAGTTGAGTTTGATACTAAGCACTACGACGTTGATAGGCTTTCTTGCCTGTATGAACCGATTGGTGACACTTCAGTCCGGACAGCTGTTTGAATTTTTTTCGACAGTACGTGCACTCGTAGGGTGTCTCACCAGTGTGTCTCCGGTAATGCTGCTTGAGGTGGGACTGCTGGGTGAAATTTTTCTGACAGTACAAGCAGGAGTATGGTTTTTCCTTGGTGTGAATTCGCTCGTGCTGCTGCAGCTGCGACTTCTGGGTGAACCTTTTTTGACACACCGAACACTCGAAGGGCTTGTCATTCGAATGTATCCGCATGTGCGCCGCTATGTTTGTGTCGCTGATCAACTTTTGACAGTGCTCGCACCGGTGAGTCTTTTTGTTCTCGTTCGTTTCGTCCGGCCATTGGGAGTCATCGCTCGTCGATTGTGAGCAATGCTTTTTCATGTGACGGTTGAACAGAATTCGAGACTTGAAGGATTCCGGACACACTGAGCAATTGTAGGCCATTTTTCTGTAAATAAACAACTCGAATATAATATTCAATCAAACAAAAAATTCATATAGAAAACATCAACAAACAAAACTTAATTCAACCGAAATAATAACAACGTTAAACAGTTTTGTAATTTGATCATTCTTTTCCAACACGTTTTCAATTATTTTATTATAAACACAAATATGTTGTGAAATATTGTCCCAAGTGTAGCAAAAAAAAAGTTTGAATCTTTTTTTTTTTTTTCAAACTGACGGAATCAAAACAAGTTTTTTTTTATTCAAGTTGGAGCTAATGCGCCTAGTGGGAAGCACATTTTCACTTACCGCCATGTATAAAACCAAACGCAAACTATTAATCTCAAAATCAGTTGCGTTCGTCTGAATCTAAACAGGACCTTGCTTTTTACAATCAAAATAAGAAGTCAGTGGCACGGAATTCTTGCTTGTTGTTTTGATGGCTTTGAATGTAACTAGTTTTCTGTACGTCATGTACCGACCGGTCACTATATTCTCATCAATTCACAGATGTTTTCCGCGCAGGCGCACTCGAGTCTTCTTGGTGTTACCATTGTTAGAATGATGCACAAGAAACTGATGCTGGCGCTGCTGTGGTGACATCATAGCGCAAGGGCGAAAACAAAAGTCTCTACCACCCACAGGTAAAGTAGATCCAGTCGAGTTTAATGTTTACATCAGTGACCACTCATAACCTTACTCAATCTTGAAAAAATTTTATTGTCGAAATATACATCGTCTTTTTTTCTCTTTTATTATCTTATTGTTAACATTTCATGTATTTATTCGATTTAAATTCGTATTAGTTTAATTTTATATCAAAATTTTATAATTTTTTTTTCTTTGCAATAATATATGTTTATATAAAAACTTCAAAATTGTTCATAAGTTTTAGATTATAATTTAACAATTACTAAAATGATACAACTGATCTATTAACCAAAAATTATATATTGTCCATACATATTTTTCATATAATTTTAATTATATGAAATTTTAATTAATTATAAAATTTTTATAATTAATATTCGTAATAATAACAATAATAATAATAAAACAAAAATTATAAAAAAAAAAACAAAAAATTCATGAAAAATATAATAAAATATTTTAACTTATATGGACAATATATTTATATATGAGTTTTTTTCCAATGATATTTCAATATACATACTCTAAAATTTTCTTGCAGGGGACGAGCTGTTCGGATTTTTCATCAGTTTGAATTTCATGTTTTTCTAAAGATACACCAACGATGAATTCTTTTGGCAGAATTGGCAGGAACACTTGATTTTGGTCTGAGCATGATAGTGATATTTCAAATGTGACAATTGAGTAAACTTTTTTCCGCATCCGCAACTCGGGAATGAACATTTAAAGGGTTTTTCGTTGGTATGAAGACGTATGTGTACTTTCAAATTTCCTTTGGTCACGAACCATCGTCCACAATAGTTGCAATTGAAAGCCTTCGACTTCAGCAGATGCTGTCTCATGTGAACGTTCAACTTGATTTTTAGATTAAAGTTCTCGCGACAAATTGGACATTTGATTCCCGTCATTCTCTGAATCTGAAACCGAGTAAAATGATTTACTATAGGCTGATGACTGATATGTGAGAAAAAACTGGTCCATAAACAGTTTATATTTCATAGATAATTCATATAGACACTTCTATCAAGAATTTTTTTCAATATCAATCAAAATCAATTTATATTTACTATTGTTTATTTTGATTTCTATCTAAATCTTTGATTTATAGTATAATTCTTACTATAAATTTTATAATAATATTTAAATAAGTTAAGTCGTTTGATCATTTCACTGGATTTTTAATAAAAACCAAAATTCAAATAATGTTCACTTTTCACTATTTTTATTACAAACTGATTTTATAGTTTTTTCTGTTTAGACTTGTTAGTTAGAAGAATTGATATCGTTCTAAAAATCTTTTGATAAAAAAATTTTGAAATAAATAGACGAAACAACTGAAACAAATTGAACAATAAACTTTAAAAATTATATTTATTTGATTATTTCAACTTACTTGTTTTTTTGTTTTTTTTTTGTTTTTTTTTGTTTCAGTATTTATCAAGTTATATTAAAATATTTGACTGAACTTTTAAGAACTAAGGAAATACTTTTCTCGACAAGTTCTGAATAAGAAGTGACCCATTGAGTTGGCCCAATTTTTACTGATACAAATAAAACACTTTTAAACATATGCTCAAAACCTTATTTTATAACTTGGACGAAATTTACTTGTACCTGGAAAAAACAAAGAGAGATTCAAAGAACTTTTACTTCTCACATTCTATTCTTCATTATTACTACAATATTGCTAAAATTTCATTTTGAAATTCGACTTGAACAATTCAGTAAAATTTATAATTCGAGTTATTTCTTTCTTAATTCAAATACTTGAAAACGAAAAAAATCAAGTTCTGCTGATGTTCTATCTATTGATATTTTAATTTCACACGGAAGAAAAAAAATTTTTATATTTGTATTTTCATATTTCGTACGATTATTTTTATTTTATATTCAATTAATATTAAATATATTTTAAACACAATCAAAAAATACTTTTTCATCTGCGTGGATAAATTATATTTGAACGCTATGAATTGCTTCAATAAAATACCACGATCGCATCCCAACTTGCATCATTAAAATAAAACAGATCAAAGCAGGGATTATAAATAAAATTGCACATTGATATACCGAATGATATAGTACATATGTATCTGTATAATATGTATATATTATTACATCTAGCTTCGCTAGTAATACCATCATTACATAAACTTACATTAATTACATTCCATCAGCCTGGGTGTGTACATTTCTGTTTAATATACCATCAGCTATTATTTAATATCTAAGATATCAAATGATGTCTGAAAATAATATCGTACCCAATTTAATTTATATTCATATACAGGAAAGACTTTGAACACAACGTCACATTTAGTTGGTACTTTTAATAAGGATACTTGTGAGCCCTGTCAGAGAACAATAAATTCATTATTGCAGTCAACCGATTTCCAAACTCGTCCATTCGCTTTTTCATTTTTTATCCTCAGTCAGGGAGCACTGTTTCCAGTTTAACAAAACCGCTACGAGATGCAGTCTCTTATCCGGGAATATCCTTACATCACTGCGATTCAGCAAACTTTTTGTAACAAAATTAACTTTGGACTGAAAATCAATTAAAAAAAAAAGTAGATACAACTGTCAATACATTTTTCAATTGATTAAATTGATTATTGAAAGTCAGATATGTGAAAAATCGAGTCACTAAAAATGTTAAATAAAAATGAAAAGATGTAACATTTTTTAGTAACATTTTTGATGGTCGCTGGATCGCAGTTTCTTAACAATCGTATACTCATCAGAACGCAAGTGGCAACGCTCATCAATTTGTACAATATAGTATCATCATTTTTAATTACAACTCCGAAGTTGAAGCTTGAATAAGAGTTCAAGTAATACATTTTATAATTCTTTTTTTAACTTCATATTTTCACAATTGTTTGAAAAAGAATTGATTTCGTCAGAATTAAAAATAATAATCTTAAAGTATACAATCGAACAGGAAACGTAGAAGTAATTGAACCATCTTCTTACATTGTTTGGCAACGTTTAATAACTATCACATGTATAGATATTTGTTTTAACATTTCGCGTCTATTTGTATGGCATCTGTACATGTATATACTATTGACTCAACACGTGTTTTGGTCGAACTAAAAAACGTTTATATAATTTTTTTGTTTTCATTTTCATTCTAGGTAAAATAAAAACGAAAGAAATGAAACAAAATCGACGGGGTAGCCATTGCAGATAGCGCAGGATTCAAATTCGTATAAACTTTTTTCACGTGCATTTTCATGTTGGAAAAATATGCAGATCTTTTAGTAGTATCATCACCAATACGAAGCATCCACTATTAACAGAACATTTTTGTTTGAACGAAAACAGTTTTTTTGTCATTATTAATTATCGAACAGAATATCTCCGATGTAAGTAACAGTATTGCTATTGTTCGTTCGAGCGACGAGGACCGTTTCCCATACAGCGAATCTGATTATAAATCTTAAAATTTATTTCCGTTTCTGACTTTTATACTATTGGACGAAAATCGATATTGGAAATTGAGAAAAATTGTTCTACTTGTTTTAAAGACCAGAAAAATACTGATTGTTTGCTTTCATCGCTTTGTCGTTTTTTTATCTATTCTTTTTTTTTTTGCACAAAAAGTAGGCACTCAAATCAGCTACACTGTTAGAGGACACTGCCCTTCTATATAGTTTGTTACTCTTATTTCTTATTTGTCGTGATTACAAACTGGTTTCTAAAAATCTTGCTTTGTTTCATTTTTTTGTTTTGGCATTTTCATTGCACCCTCTTCTGAATAATTGACTACTTGTATAATGTTTGCGCGGATTTGACAAAATCGTGCATTTTCAATGACCAAATAAAATGAATACCTCTTGTTTTAAACAATCGTTTTTAAATGTGTAATACAAAATAAATCATTTCATCGTAGACATAGATTATTTTGATAAGAATCATTTCAATTGGTATAACATTTTTCCAAACATTTATACGTGTACTTTTGGGAAGCAGCACACAATATGAGCCTGAGAAAATTAATTGCTGACTGAAGTCGATCAAAGTACGTGGTAATAAGCAATCAAACTAATCCTGTGCCTAATATCGATACCTTTTTGTTTTTTGTAACACATACGGAACGGGATTCGTTCAAAATTGAAAAAACATTTACATCAATTATAGAATTTTTGTATACACGATTAGTTTATATTAATGGAAAACATTGATTTTTTCGGGCACCGCGGCTTACATCCGGACATTGAATTATTTACACGAGGAGTTTGTTTTTTTTAATGAAACGCAGCGTTTCATTGACCTTGAGGTCTGATATTACTAAGATATGTGCGTATGTATAATCAGAGCGTTTCTTTTGCAATTGCACTTTTCCCTATTCAGTCACATTTTCGTTTTTGTTTCGTTATCAACGACTATTTTAAATCTACACACTTAAATATTGCCCCGAAAAAATATAATATAATCACCAACAGATTTTCGTGTTCATCAACTTGTTTCTATAAAAAATAATCATTCGGAAAATAAAATGTTCAATTCTATCATCCTTGCAAGTCAAACATTTAACGTCTGCTCAAAAATGTTCAACTCAACTAACAAGTAACAATTTAAATATCGTCATCAGTCTTTGCAATACTAGATTTTCAGAAACATTGCTAACAATTGAGACAAATTAACTCAATTTCAAGGGGTTAACAAAATCACTCCAATTTGAAACTGTCACCAGTCAACCAAAAACAATTGAAGGTGAGACATGTAACTTTGTAAAAGTCAGATATTTTTAAAAACATTGATTATCTCAGTATTGAGAAAAATTTAATTTAACAATTGAAAAAATTGGACATAATCATATATAATTACACAAAATAAATATTTTTTTACAATAGTTTTAAGTCAAATATTTTGAATTCGAGTTTGTAAAACTTTTTCGAACTTTACCACATTATTTATGACAAATAAAAGTATAAAAATGTTTTAATTTTAAGCAAAGTTTAACTTTCCAGAAAAAAATGAAGTATCAAATCGATGAATTCACACAGAATAATTTTGAAAGTAATAAAAAGGTACTAAAAGATTTATGAGACAGATCTTAACGACTTATTAAAGAATTAATCATAAAATATAAAAGTATAAATTATTAAAAAAATATTATCATTTGAAAAACGCAGTTTTTACTCTACAACATGTCCCACCTTATAAAAATGCGACGTAATAATAATTTAAAAACAATTAACAAACAAAATTTCGAAATAACAATATTAATGGAAATTCATTTTCAATGATAAAAAGTGCGTGCTTATTTCAATGTCCGGGGCCGCTTGGACCACCGACTACTTATGGATGGATTACGTGTATTTGGGCCTTTGCGGGCATGAAAATTCTACTACACGAACAAGAGAGTTTCCATCGCACTCAACTATCAACTTTCATCGGCTAGTACTTACGTTTATCGTCCTTAACTAAACAATAAATCTTCACTGCGACGACATTCGTATTATCATTTACTACACTTTCCGTCGAAACAAATTTCTCATCCGTTGATTTTCTCAGAAACAAAAAGAACATGGACAACCTTCATTCTTTTATTCTTACTTTTTTGTTCATCCTTTGCGTGAAAAACCGACCTGAAGAAATATATCTATGTTTTATTTTGAGTTTCTCTTTGATCTAAGTCCGTGGAAAAATACATTCTCATCAAAATGGTTTTTTTTTGGTTCTTTTCTTTTTCGTCTATATATTGAATATGTTTCTGTTACTATTCACTTGATATTAAACGTGACGAATTTGATTGAGAGAGAAAACAAAAGCACGGATGAGCAATTAGATGAGGTCATTGAAGCTGAAACAGTTCGTTTCTTTGGCACTATTCAACATGAGAGACGTCTAAAGTATTTTTCAAAGGTGCCTTTCATTTTTTGTTTTTTATATCAAAATGTCAAATCGAAGGAAATGATGATGCTATGATTACCGATATGCTACACTTAAAATTGCACGGTTGAGAAAGTTATTTGGCCGGTTATTGAAGCTAACGTTGTATATTCAGACTCATAGAAATTTGTTTGGTGTCGACCCCTTTGTCTAAAGCTATTCTCAACAGGGCCTGGAAATTCAACTAGGATGAGAAAGTACAAAGGAGTGATTACAAAATGTTCTACAACTATGAAAAAGTGACACAAAAAGAAAAAAACTTGTACACGCAAAATTATAATATAATAATTAAAAACTACCTTGATATTTGATTAGAATCTGTGTTCAGAATAAATAAATAAATAAATAAATAAATAAATAACGATTTGGATGATAGTAACTATCAAGACGTGACAAAGATAAATCCTTGTACCGTAAATGAAATCAATTACTCACGCGAGGCTGAGAAACTGAAAGTAGGAAATGTCTAGATTGCACGTGAACGTCTTCCTATTTTGCGTGAGACTCTAATAGAACGTTCGATATCACAGATAATTGTCATCTCAACTAAAACGAATGGATGTCGTTAAATTATAAAGCCAACTATAACACAAACACTTGCGTGATAACAATTGATACGTGATCCTTGTGTAGTTTCTCGAGTTGTTCCACCCTGACTTCAAGTTTCGAATCATAAAACAAATGGAGTGCAAATTAAAATAAACACCCGGGCAGATTGCTTCCTTCAATTGCTGCATCGACCTGATTCATAACTCACTTCCAACTACATACAACCTGATCCGAAATTTGACCCAGGGTCTAATCAATATAAATCTAGTGATTGAGTCGTAAGTGAATCGCGAGACGAATTAACTATCTATTTATCTATCTAACGGACAGTCTGGCGAGGGAGTACATAGTTAGAAGATATGCGGTGCCAGCTGGAGTTTCCACAGGGAGACTGGCCTGGCAAACACAGTGACCTGGCCCTTCTCCTTGCCACCGACTAGAAAAACATACAGAGGTGCCGGACCCGGGGTGTGCACCTCATCGGCTGCCATCTTGGCCTTCTGCCTCTCAGCCCGAGAGGCACTCACGGCCCTCCTGGAAGGTGAACTCAGTGGCAGACTCTGGGGCGGCGCTCGAGGTCGGATGACCTGCAGCTCCAGCAACTCTGCGAACGTCTGAGAAGCGGACCGTCCGGGCGCGTCCTCCAGGACACTGTCCGGCGGACTGTTGAGCACTTTCGCGTACTTGGAATCGTTGTTGGTCTCCAGCCCCAAGTAATTGGGGTTGCAGAAACCAAACTGGCCCTCGCGGATCACTCCGCCTCGGTGCTTCGACTTTCGTGGCCAATCGTCCTCGGCCAGAGGGTCGCCTGGACTTCTGGCCTCGATGCTTGCATAATCCGAGGTCGACTCCTCGCCTTCCTCCAAGTCCGCGAACCTCACTGAAGCCGAGGTTGGGATTTTTGTTGCTGTTGGGGTTTTTGGCGTTTGCACTGCTTCGTAGAGGTGCGAACTGTACGACTCGCCCCGAGTCGGCTGACAGGCCTGATGAATCGCTGCAAAATCGCTGAAAGAGATTTGAATATCATAACCAATTCCACAATTAAGGTGATGTATTAAGTCTGCTACCACGGAGTTAGGGACTTTGTCCTTTTTTATTTTTATTTTTATATTCCCTTTAAAAAAGTTGGTGTCACGCCTGAAGTTCGCCGTTAGAGATAACTGCTAACTTCACGTGTAGAGATCTATTGCGCGTTTGACTTCTGCGCATCACTTATATAGTCGCGGTAAAAATGTAAATATATATCAGAAGTGATAAGTTCATCATGTTGCATTATAAAAAAACATAATCAAAGGATTGGTTATATTAAAGTAAATTACCATCAATTTGTTAAAAAGAAGTTAAAAATAGTATACATAATTATCAGTTTCATTCTCATTTAAAAGTTACCAAATTTGAGGTTAAGAATAAAAAGTTTTTTTTTTCAAGCCCAATGACGTGATTTCGAAATAGACTTTCGTAAAAATAAATGGAATTAGAAATTTTATTTTCAAATAATAATTTAGAAATAAGTATTTATCACAAGATTTTTATCGTTCTTCAATGGTTTTGTTTCGAAAATTCGTCAATTATCCAAAGTCGCGCGCGACATCTCTAGTATATAAAAACTGTAATTAATCAAGTTTGGTTGTTTCAGGTCAATCAAATTGGCTGAAAATGGTGTCTGGAAACGATTGTTAAGTAAATGGGTCCCTCGAAAATTGCAATGTCGAAAAGACATTTTGAGTTCGGCGAGCATCAAGATGAACGAAGCGATACCCCAGTTCGCACTTCTGCTGAGCGGCATTTTTCTATCAGTTTTAGTTCTACTGATCGAAAAATTGGTTCATGGCCGTCACAAAGGACGGAGGATGTCAACGAACTTGGAAGTTCTGAAATTGATGTGGTGCAACAGGAATAACAAAAAAGTGATCGAATAAAGCTCACATTTTCCGATGAGTTTTGCTATTATTTGTTTGTACCTATAAATTTTATTTTCGTGATGTGATGCCTGCAAGATTGAAACCCTAAAAGCAAATGAGAAAAGAAAGTATTGAAAATCAATTTCACACTGATCAACGCGGAATTAAATAAACAATTATTCATCCAGGAAGAAGGACTGGATAATTTATTTCCAACTCGTTAATTAACAAGGAAACCACTAAAATAACTTTGAAACAACCAATATTTTGTAATGAGTTAAAAAAGCATGTGGCTATTAAAAAGTTTCTCAATGATTCGAGTTCGTTGTTATTTGTTTCAGTTCTTCTACCTGGATCCAAACTTTTGTCCACCTTTATTTCTCTTAAAGTATAGGAAAACTTTGGAAATTGACAAATGAACATGCTTAGCTTTTTTTATGTTTCAGTTTCCTATTTCGATTGGAGTTCAATCTTCAATCAAAAATTATTAAGCATTATATAATTTCACAATTTGCATAGCAGTATTGCAAAAAAATGTTACATCCTCACCGATGGACCTAAAAAACTTAATTCAATACTTTCTTACTACTTCAATAATGTTTATGATTTTCATTTTTTATTGCCAATTTTATCGGTATTCAGTTCCAAGCTTGATTCTAAGAAGGAACGAATCTGGGATATAATTATATTTGCTTTTCATAACGATCAGAGAAATGTTGATATTGTTTAATAATGTTTGCATTTTGCACGTCTAGATTCTGATTATAATATCAATAATTCCGTGCATTGCCAATCATATTTTGCATTTTTCATATCGTTGATGTAACGTCGCGACTAGGGCTGAACAAAACAAATAAATTAATTTCATCTGTGTCTTCCAAGAACGAACAATGTAATATAAATAAAAGAGAAATTAATGAACAGTGAATTGAAGGGGTTATAATTAGAGATAATTATTCTGAAGGATTCCACTGAAGATAAAAGAACAAACCAGTTAAGTACATAGAGGTAACGTATACACTCAACTGGTTTTTCCTTTTGGCTACAGAATTATTCAGAGTAAAGGAATTTGTTCTTTGTACAAAATGGTACGCGCAAGTAGCTTATCATCTCAACTAATCCGGATAAATCTTTTCGGAGAATTGACAACGCCAACTCTAACATCAAAAGATGTTAAAGTCAGTCAACTTTATCATAGCAGCTTCTAAAACAAACGTGTACCTTATGTACGAAGATTATTATTAAAACAAGATAGTTTTGAAAATCATATTGGTGAGTTTATGTTTTTTTTTTATTCAAAATAGATCATGCAAATTGTAGTTCAACTTGGAATTTCTAATTGAAATTATGATTTTACAGTCTAATTTAAAGCGAATCACATAAATGCAGAGGAAAACATTTTCCGAAATCGGTGTTATGAAAAAGACATTTTAACAAAATCAAAGCTGTGCAATAAGAATTGTGTATTAAGTTGTAGTTTTTGATCTTTCAAATAAAAAATGTAAAAACATTTTATTTTTACATCCACCGGGTCTATGTAATTTAACGAAAAGAATTTTGTTTTCAAAATCGAACACTACTGAAATTTAAACTATTACAAATTTTTTGTTGATTTGTAATTTGCGGTAATCTATTTAACGATAATAGAAAAATCACAAAAAGGTAGTAACTTTTCTCATCGACGACATATAACGACAGAATAACGATGACTTTATTTTTCCCTAGACTTCGGTTATCTCGTCGTTTTACGGTTTGAGTAGCCTCGTCTTTAAAAATATTCATCCGATTGAATGAAAAGAGTGAATAAATCACACACGAAATTCAGAAGCAGTGCGCCCGGAGGACGCGCCTCATTCACCTAGTTTTATTATAAAAATGTATGTATTCTATAACGATACATATCCTTTTTTCTAATTTATAAATGAAATATCTCAGCTTAGAAATTGTCAATGTTTCCAACAATTCGACTATAGACAAATTTGTTTTAGTTTTAATTTGATTTATAATTGAAAATTACGATTATCTAATCTTTTTCGATCCTTTTTAGGTAAGCTATAAAATCAGAAAAATTCCAAACAATGGATTGACTTTTCATTCAGATCAGAAACCTCATTAGGCCCATGGTAATATTGACTATGGAATTACAATTACAATTAAAAATATATCAGAATTATTTGCAAAGTCACAAATTCCACAACTTTAAATAAGAACACGATTTTTGATGAATGATCATTTGGCCCAACCGAGTAATTATATATTGCAAATAATGGCATTTCAATTGATCGATAATCAAGATGATCTAATCTGAAATTGAAATCGTATATTAGAGGTTACAGATTATCCTTGCTGGGTTGACACGAGTAGTCTCGGTCCAGTCGTGGTTGGTTTGGCTAATCGAACAATTGACTTCGACTGTAATGCAATGGTAATGACGGAATCCAGAGCGGCGCATGCTAACTTCATATTTCCCATTGGCTTTTCAGGTAACAATTCATCTATTCATAGAAACTGCGGGTCAGACGATGTTTGCCATACATCAGCTCAGATCTAATCGAAAATGACACGTTTTTACGCGCAAATTTTTTGAAAAACATTGGGTGCCCTTTGATCCGGTGTCTCACAGAACTAATAGCCGCAAATTAACATCTCAACATGATTCTGAAATTTGCAAATATAATTTTGAACAAACTTCATATTTTTTTCTTCAAGATTTTTCAGTGGCTTTGAGGTAAGAAAATAATTCTGCAGAAACATCCTTTGCGAAAACCCTCGGGTTTTCGCTCGAAGTTGCAACCAAAACCAGAATAATAAGATGTTTTCGTACACAAACGATAGTTCCTAAAATTAGTCTCTTATTGATCAAATTAGAATTTCAAATGAACTATTTTTTTTCATCCAGGAAGAAGAACCTGATAGTTTATCATTAACTTGTTAATTCACAAGCAAAACACCAAAAAACTTTTAAATGCCAGTCTTTTATAATCGGCTTTAATACAAAAAAGACACTGACGTCACGTATTTAACGATTTATTCAGTCGTGACGTTTGTTTGCTCCCACTAAGTGTTCCCGAAAGTTGAGCAGATTAAACAAGAAACGCCCGGATTTGTCATCTTTGATTTGCCAACGCGTTCGACTAAAACGACTCTAATGAAGGAACTTTTATATTTTCTATATCGCGTGCACTTTATGAAATTGAAAGTCGTACATTATTCGACTATTTTTACATGCTTCACTTTCTATGCCCGATACAATACAGAGATGAGTTTTATGAGCGTTAAAAAAGCACTCAGAATTGAAATTTCGTGAAATTTTATAGATCCACAATTTATCTATAAAATGAGTGGCAAAATTGCAGGATGAAGTATGTCGTTGGTTCTTAAATTGAAAGAAAAAAAGGCTAAAAGAAAATTAGAAAGAGAAAGTTTTTCATTGTTCAAATTTATTGTCAGCGGTTAAAGTTCGGACCAAACTTTTCTACTGCTAAACAAATTCGAAAAACTTATATAATGGAAGAAAATTTTCTACCATTGTATACCCTCTGACACACGTAATATTTTTGTTTGTTTTTTTTCTGCAGACTGAAAGTGTCTTCAGGAGTAATAAAAAATATGAACCAGTTACACCGTGCGTAATATCGATATTCATTCATCAGAGACGGGTTGAGCAACTTCTTGTTTGCGTGTTTTTTCCCATTCGCAACGGGGAATACCCTTTACCACAAACAAACTACCAAAACGAAAACAAATTTCCCCATGCAAATTTTATTTTTTGACCAACCTCATTAAAACATTTTTTTTTCATCTCCCATTCATTCCCAACCGTTCAACTTTTCCAGTAACTTTGAATTTAACGTTAAATCCAAATTCATTTTCAATTAACAATTACAACTCGGACAAAAATAAATGACAAAAGATTTGAGATCGATTTTTCATACGTTGATTTTGACGTTACGTGTAACTACGTAATTGAGTTCAGGTCTGAATCCTTTTTTGACTGCGATTACGTAATTGTTCGCTCCCAATCGAAATCGAAGGCCAAAGAAATGCAAATAATCCATGAAAGAAAAAAACTTGTCGGATGAATGTGTTGTTAATTACAATCACTTTGGTTCGAATCGTCGTAAGCTTTCTAAACGCGGGATCAAAAGTACAATCGATTTATTAGAATTAGTTTCTCTGTTAGGAATACATTAACGGCTCTTAAGAAAACACTTCTCACTGTGTAAGAAGCTGTGCGTCAGGTTTTAGCATGAGTTTCCACTGAACCCCTCCAACACGATTTGGCCTACCGATATATAAAAGTCGACCCCTTCTTTTGAGAGTCACTCCACTTTACGACGACGCAACGTGTTTTCAATAACTTTTAAGTTCCAACAGTTTTCATCATGAAAGCTTGGTACATCTTGTTCGGCCTGATCGCGGTGGCCCTGGCGGAGGACAAATATACAAACAGATTTGACAACGTCGACATTGACAGGATCCTCCAAAACGGACGTGTCCTTTCAAATTATATCAAGTGTATGCTCGACGAGGGTTCCTGCACCGCCGAGGGACGTGAACTGAAGAGTAAGTCAATCCTCAAAAGAAACAAAAAATAAAAACATTAGTTCAAATCAAATAAATTCATAGACATTAAATTTCCGATCACACGTTCAGGATCATGAATGATTTTGTAACAAACGGTTGCGTCTTCTCGTATTCTTAGATCGTCTCATAACTATGTATAATTCAACTTTTTGTCAACGTTAACCTTTTTTCTTTTACGTGAGATTTTGCACTTTTGACGTTACATCACGGTTACGTTTCCAAGAATTTATGCTCAAAAAAGGAATTGCGATCAATTATTCCAGTTTCAGGTTGCATTAAAACCGGAGAAAAACTTACCTACGGTTTGTTTCATTTTTCTTTCGAGCATAAAAAATGTATGGGATAATAATAGATAAGAAGTTTTATTTTCGTTGGGATTGTATAAAACAGTTCCTAGATTGTTTTTATGGATTCGGGTAAAAGTTATGAGTTGAAATTAAAGTTTGTTCACGTTTGACATAGGACTGATATTGCAAGATCAATGAGCTTTCACATTTGAGAAATGCAATTGAATGACATTATCGCAGTGTCGTAACGCTTGTCGAGAAAAGACTGCGTAGGTAGAATCAAGGAAATTCGTATCGGACGTAATGAGCCAGTGGGGTGTGGAGTCTTTCATTTCAGACTTTCTCTATTAAGTAACGAACAGCCAAGTGCACAAGCAACACCCCAATGTTAATCAATGTTTTCATTTTCTTCTTTTTAATTTTTTGTTCCTTTTTAAGAAAGTCTTAAATAAACTTCGTAATTTAATTCAAACAATAAAATTACTATCATTAATACGGTGTTCAGCAACTTTTTTTTTTTGACATTCTTAAAACAGTTAATTAATATCTGTGGCTCTGAGGAAAAACCAGTTAAGTGTATATGTAAATCCTATACCACTTAACTGGTTATTCCTCACAGCTACAGATTTAATCTAAAAAGGTTTCATGTTTTTTGTTACTTTTCATTATTTTGGAGTTTGTTTTGAAGTAAATGTTCTTTTTTCATTTTTAGAAACCCTTCCGGACGCTTTGTCAACAGGCTGCGCGAAATGCAACGAAAAACAGAAATTGACTGCTGAAAAAGTCATAACCCATTTGAGAACCAAGAGACCAAAAGACTGGGAACGTTTGCTCAAGAAGTACGACCCACAAGGCGAATATAAGAAACGTTATGATGCGCAACAAAACGGACAGAAGGCATAAATTGGCCTTGACACTTGAACGAAAATGCACGGAGGATGAACAAAAACCTGCTCTCTACAAACACAGTCCATTTTATAAATAAGCGTATACGTGGTTCAATTGTAAAAAGTTTACCTTTTTATTGCTCCGTCACATTTGTAAATACTTTGATGATTCTTCTTTGACGATTTGTTTTTATTTTCGTTTTAACAATTACAATTGTATTGTGTGCGAACAAATAAAAGTTATTCTTTTTTTTTTAATTCACTGTCATGTGCATTCACTCAGTCAACCCGCCTTTTTTTCACCAATGTTCCCAACTGAAAATAAAGACAAATTGTTGAACACAAAACGAACAATTTGAAATTGATTAAAAAAGGTAATTCCATATGGTTGAAATCAAATTTTGTGGACATTTACCAGATCGGATATTGCAGGCAAATTATTAGTTTGGTCTGTAACAGTTGAATCCGGCTCGTGTTTCTCTTTGATCGGGTTCATTTTTTTCATATTTCTATGCTGTGGGAATGTCGGCATTAATTTAGGATCGCTCGCTGTAACAATGAAAAAAACAAAAACAATTTTTCAAATACATCATTCAAATAACAACAGAAGGAAGAAGGTAGTCGATACTCACGC
This sequence comes from Trissolcus basalis, assembly GCA_025266255.1. Taxonomy (NCBI): domain Eukaryota; kingdom Metazoa; phylum Arthropoda; class Insecta; order Hymenoptera; family Scelionidae; genus Trissolcus; species Trissolcus basalis. The sequence continues at coordinate 81,236 of JAAMPD010003990.1, forward strand.
AGAGGATTCTCTTTGAAATAACTACTTTGCAAGCACTCTTCAGCAGTTGCTCGTTTCTTTGGATCATACATAAACAGAAAATTCAGCAGCCTCAGGCCAGCAGCGCTCAGCCACGGAAATCGTTGCTTCAAATTATTGTAAGGCTGCTGTTTTAACGTAAAGTTTTCAAGGGCTGGCAAGCTATTAAATTCCGGCCAGATCGCTTCACTTGGAGTGCCTAATAAATCTACGATTAATTCAAGTTGAGCGATCTCCGTTCGTCCGGGCAGAAGTGGTTTGTGACCTAATAATTCTCCTGAAATCATAAAGTACATCTTCAAAATATTGTCAATCTGGAAACCAACTGGAACTCGAATGATTTCAGAAGGTTTTTACAATGTTACCTAAAATACACCCTGCAGCCCACATGTCCACCGAGGTAGTTTGTGTTTTAGCCTGAAGTAACAACTCTGGTGCTCTGTACCAGAGGGTTACAACACGAGGAGTCATCGGTTTGAGCGGCAGCCCAAACCACCTTGCCAATCCGAAATCAGCGATTTTGACACAGCCCTTATCAGTCATTAGAAGATTCGATACTTTGAGATCTCTGTGGACTATGAAATTTCGATGCAAGTAACTCAGTCCTTTCAATACTTGTAGCATAATACATTTGACGTGACTTTCTAAGAAGGGATTTTGCATGTTGTCCAGTAAGCTCGCTAGGTCCTGCTCACAGTATTCCATCGCTAAGAATATGCTCTCGAGGCTCTTGCCCACCACGACTTCCTTCAACTGAACGATATTTTCGTGACGACATGACAGCAGGACGCTGATCTCTCTCAGACCGCTTACAGGCAGACCGTCTTTTTCGTGCTCCATTCGAACTTTTTTTAACGCCACGACTTTGTCACTTTTTGTGTCTCGTGCTCTGTAAACTATTCCATATGTGCCCTCGCCGATGCGGTTAAGTTTCTCGAATTCCGAAACGAATCTACATCTTCCCAGCTGGAAAAGGGATACATTTAAAAAAATAAATAAATTTATTAGTGATAAAAACAACGTTAACAATTCCGAAAAAGAAGGTTTCAAAATTGGCAATGAATGATTTTGAAAAAGAAAAATGAAATACAACGTTGTTGTTCGGAATTGTAAACAGAAACGTGTGACGATGGGAGAGAATAGAGAAAATGAACTGAATAAATGATGAACTTACGACATCTTGTTCCGGGATCTCCATAGGTTTTCCAGTTAAAAGAGATGTCAATACACCCCTGCGAGTTATAGGTGCTGTAGGGTCTCTACCAAGTTCTATACCCTTTCCGTCCACGTCATTGTCACCAGACTTTTTCTCTGGATTATCGTCTGAAATGTCTAATAATAAATATGAATGTTTACAAAAACAATTTACGTTTGTTACTTTTCTTACAAAAAACGATCGGAAAAAGTTGTATAAACTTCAACATAACCTCGTGCCCGAATCGATGAATTAACACTCACTAATGTTTTCAAAACAACGGACTTTACCTTTGTTCATCTTTGTTTCCTTATCTTAGAACTTCGTTGTGATTATTTTTAACTACAAAAGAGGTAAAGATTTTTTATCCGATATTATTATTCGTTAATAAGGCAATTTTTGAATCGGCTTGTTTTTTGTTTACTGTCGAGAATGGAGACACCTTCGACTACAGCTACAATTACTCTGAATATAATAACTCTCAACGCAGGGATGCAACATTTGAAAAATAAAACTTTTCATCGTCTGGATTAGTTCACTATGTCCAGTACTAGGTGGCGTTAGTTGGTCTTGGACGGTTTATGCAGGTGCGGAAAAGGGTTCTGGATACTATTGACCATATCGTTTGGAAATGTATACTGTATGAGAAACAAAGGACAAAATTGTTGAGGGAAATCAGAAGAGTAATTAAGCCTTGTCCATTTTTTTTGACTGAAATTAAATGTAAAATCTCATGTAAATCAATAGAACTAGAAAAATGTGATTTCAGCGGTAGTTTTTAAGTTCAAATTGTATTTCGCGCGCTTATGTAATAGGCCAATCTGAAAAAATGGCTGCATTCATGATGTTGCCAATAAAACAAACTTAAAGTAAAGTTAAAGTAATGAAGTAATATCTGTTTATTTATCTAGGAAAGCTATTGTGTCAATTCATAGAATAAGAAGTAATCACACTTCTCTGAATAGTAGCTTTTTTAGACAAAATATCAGTAATAGTGAAACATGTAAATACGGAGATTCACCTGACTCCATACCATATTTTATGGTGTTGCAAATTATTCGATAAAGAACGAGTTGTGTATTAATGAATGATTTTCGAAAGATTGTTAAATTTGGTCCCTACTCAGTTAAATCTTTAACATCTATTAACACATATTTATATACAATTATATACTATTCTAAGGCCAATAAATATATAGCTATTAAAAAATTATATGAACATTAAAAAAACCAACATAATTCTACTTAACAAAAAACATACGTTTTATTATTTATAAAAAAAAGTTGATTGTTTATATTCTTAGCATCGAAATTAAATGACCTGAGATTATTTTTAAATGTCATCTATGATAACATTTCACGGTCATGGAAAATACCATTTATCTTTTTGTAAGACAAGGACAGACTCTGTCGAAACATCATTCTGTAAACAAAGACGTATTATCTTACATGTAAACAAAAAACTCGTCGAATAAGTGACATTTTTTTAGATTCAAGTTGCATTTACCACAATAGAAATGTAAAATAACAATAATTTGTTTATTTTTTACTGTATTTATATAGTTTTGAATTATAATTTGCGTGTTTTGATTTTTGTAACAAGAAAAACGGTTAGAGGATGGCAACGCTGTGCGCACTCCCGCCGGACCAATAGCAGGCTGGAATTCAAAAAACTATTCAAATTGAGAAACGGCATTCTAGAAGCACTACGATTGGTCGGAGCAAAAGCGTAGCTCGTAGCATCAACGACACTCAATTGATTGACCAAATCGATTGAAACGGTAGAGTAAAAAAAAGCACGCGGCGACAAAGAAACTGAGGTGAAATTAGTGTCGATTAGTTTAGTCTGCCTCTGCGAGTCAGTGTTTTTGTATACAGTTTTCCAACGTACGCGCCTACGACACGTTTTCGACAGTCTGGACACACGAGTCCGGCGCACCGCTTGTGCGCGACTCCGACATGGAAATAGATCAGCGCAAGCTGCACTTCGATACGTGCAGCGTCGAGGATGACGAATACAATTTCATGAACAGCTCGGGCTATGACGTCGACGACGGCCTCGACTCATCGGAAGATTTCGAATCGTGTCCTCGTGTTCACCCGAGAAAACTCTCATTCTCAATGGATGAAAATGACAGCGATTCTAACCTCAACCGAATCAACCAACAACCAAGTATTATCATCACAGGTAAACATTTTTCATAATTTTTCATTTTAAAATCTCCCACTTTCCCAATCTTTTTTCCATTTAATTTTCCGTTTGTTTTCCAACATGATTTGTTGTTTGTTTGGGGGATTTCGGTGTACCTTTGAGGTTATGACAAATCAGCTTGATCCAGTCTTTTAAATTTTGGTCGCTACATGATTAACGGTTTTTCTTGGCTTTTCTTATTGCTTACATTTGCTCGGTCTCCGACATGTCTGTTTTGCTGTAATCAAATGCAGTCTGCTGAAACTGCGATTTGGACGAGCTGAAAATTATTTGTTTTGTTTGGCATTCAAATTTCAAGCCGAATTTCAACGATCCATTTGTATTGCATGTTCTTGAAATGTTGAACAATCTGGTCTTTTGACATGTTTGACAAGTTTGTTGTTATTGAATTCACGATTTAATGAACTGGTACACATTTTTATCGAACCGGTTTATTTGTTTTGTTTGTTACATCTATTTCTGTATTGAAAATGTGTAAACAAAATATTTGTACACAAATATGTAAACCTTCCTTTCTATTTATCATTTCACCTCGTATCACTTCCGTTTTGTTGTACTATTATTTTCGACTTTTTCTTTCTCATTGTTCACTATGAATTTCGATTGAATTTTAATTTATCTTCCAATTTTTCATTGTTTGTCTAATGGGTAAACAATGATCGACAAACTTTCAACAATTAAATAAACTTTCAATTCAGGAAGGTAACGTGGAAAATTTTAATTGCTAATTTTTGTTGGATGTATATATTTTTAATCATTTAAATCTGTTCCGTTTTCTTTTTTGTGAAAAAAGAAAAAAATATTATTGAAAAGAATTTTTCTCTCATGTTTTAAGAAATTCGATTTTGCCTGATTGTTATTACATTGTCATCTCTTTACGTCATGACCTCGTTTCAATAATTGAGAAATCTATAGAAATTAATAGCAGAAAAACTAGTTACAATGGCCTTTATATTCTCATTCATATGAAAATTGATCTAAGAAAAATTGGTCTTTAAAGTCATTTTTTATTTCCAATATCCGGTAACATCCGACTTTTATTTTGATTTTTTTTTCTTTTTTTTCGTTTTTCGAGAATTATATAACGGAAATAGTTTACACGATAAATTTACATGACAAATCAAAAAGAAAAAAACATAAGAGAGTGGGGATTTTAAAAAGCGCAATATTTTGCGCAAAACTGCTTTGTCCCACGCACTTACACCTGCGCTTTTTTAACTGAAAACTTGGCTTTGACAGTCTTTGTATTTTTTGTCTCGCGTCCGTGCAAGCTGAGGAGAAATTTTATGCTCGGCATTCACGCCGACGTGACAGCTGTGCGCCGCGCGGACCCACACAACAAACTTCTCTCTCAAACAACAAAGATCAGTCCTCTATAAGATGCACCCGAAAATCCCTCACCTCACCTGACTATCCCTTCAGCCTCCCTCTATCGCTGTGCTCTCTTTGTTTCCTTTCTCTCATAACCGGTACATTTAATTATTTTTGTTTTGGTTTATCTCATTTGTTTATTTTTATACATTTCTAAAATTGTTCGTTAGTTAATTTTAAGTTACACAGTCAAAAACATATTTTTAATTATATTTGAAATATATTTAATAGTTCAAATTAACAGTTATATATAACATATACGATATATTAACTTACTATATAAAATGACAAAATGTTAGTTTGTTCTTTTAACTATGACTCAATGTCCAACAAACAATAATTGGTATCTATATATTATAAAAAATTTTAATTAAAAACTATTTTTTAATAAAATATTTGATTTGATGTCGAACTTTTGGGAAATTTGCTTCCATTCACAGAGAGATGATTTCTATACAAAAAAAATTCCAAGAAATTTTTAAAATGATTGACGCATTTTTACATATCATGAAATATAATGATTGAATATTTATAAAGTCAATTAATTTAATTTATCAGAGGAGTACTTACAACTGAAAAAAAAAATATATATATATTTTGTACAAATAATGAATGGACTAATGTCAAACAATCAAGGATATATTTTTAGTTCTGAGAGAAGAAATTATGCTGCGTACAAAAATTAAAGATCACTTATTAGTGCATTTTAATGCGAATTGACCCTTTAATTCTTGTGCCGAGCATATAACAAAATGAATAACAAATATGATTCCATTTAATATAATTATAATCATCGTTTACATATCTATATATTTTACATATACTTTAATTTATATTATTGTTCGTGTAGGATTGAAATTTTAAGGTGGTTCTAGCGAAAATGCGTTTATGTTAGAATTTTATAAAATTTAAATCACTTGTTCTGCTCAGTAACATACATTTGTTAAAAAAAGTTGACCATTTCATTTCTGAGATGTTTGTATCTAAAAATCGACGTTTTTGCAAAACGTCTTGAACTTTTTGCTTTGATTGTCACGCTGGAACTACCTTACAAATTATTCTTTTGAAAATATAAATGTCAATTTGAATACTAATATTTATCAATAAATTGCATTTTAAAATTAAAAGTTGTTCAATATTGAATGTTGCATTTTTGTTACAGACGAATTAGCAAGGAATAAGGGAATGGTAGAGGAGACGGTACCACAAACAAAGATGATGTCTTGCAGCCCGCCGTACAAACGTGTGCGAGCGTTGCGTCTGTTCGACTCACCTGCGACTCCAAAAACGTTGATAGAAAAAAGTTCGATGCACACTCCCGTACCGAATAAGTGTGGCAGCCGACTATTCAATTCGGACAAACCACGTGCGTTTGCAGCTAACTACCAAAATAAACTGGACAAACCCTCGGCGAACGTGAATCCGTTCACGCCAAATGGACAGTTACTTGCAAGAAAACGTACCCGGTCCAAACGCAGTCTTGACGAGTGAGTTACAAATTAAAAAACAATTTTCAATAACAAATTGAATTTACAAAATTATAAATGTATATCTAATTTTGAATTTGTCAAATTGCAGATCGACCGAATTATGGATGACGAAAGTAGTAGAGGGACATAACGTAGAAGAGTCAGCAGACGAGTCAGACTCTGAATCTGAGCAGCCAACGAAGCGTGTAGCATTGCAAGAATCGAATATACCTCGTTACCATCAGGAGTTCCATGAGCTCGGCCTAATAGGAGTCGGCGAGTTTGGTTCCGTTTACAAGTGCATCAATCGCTTGGACGGTTGTACATATGCAATCAAAAAGAGCATTAAGCCAGTCACGGGCAGCCTCAACGAGAAGAACGCTCTCAACGAAGTATACGCTCACGCTGTACTTGGAAAGCACCAGCATGTCGTGAGGTACTATTCAGCTTGGGCCGAAGACAACCATATGATCATTCAAAACGAATACTGCAACGGTGGCAGTCTTGCCGATGCCATCTGCAACCTCCAGAAAGAGGGTAGATCGTTTTCCGAAGCCGAGTTGAGACAACTCATGTTACACGTTGCTGAAGGACTTAGGTATAAATCAAACTGATTTATGTTTCACGATTTCTTGATAATTGACATTATTTTATTTCAACTTTCTGATTAGTTAATTTTCTTTTGAGGGCGAATTTAACTTTAAATTGGTTTTTGTTACAGATATATTCATAGCATGCAACTAGTACATATGGATATTAAGCCAGGAAACATATTTATAACGAAAGAGAAAAGACTACATGCGGTGAATTATGATTCGGCGGACGATGGGTTTGATGAAGAAGATACAGTAGAAGAAGAAATAACGTACAAGATTGGCGACCTTGGACATGTGACGTCGGTCAATAATCCCCAGGTTGAGGAGGGAGATTGTAGATATTTGCCAAGGGAGATTTTGCACCAAGATTTTATGCATTTAACGAAGGCGGACATATTCGCTCTCGGCTTGACTGTATACGAGGCTGGTGGCGGAGGACCGTTACCCAAAAATGGTCCGATGTGGCACCAAATTCGAGATGGAAATTTGAACGAGTTACCGAATTATAGTAGAGATTTAAACGAATTGATTAAGGTAAAAGATTTTCTGATTTCTGAATGAATGAAAATTTGTGAGCATATTAAAAAAAAGTGAGAGAATCACGTGATTGTGTTTTTTCCGTACATAAATTGATCTAGTATCGAGAAACTAAGATAAACATTTCATAATGTTGTGTTGGGACTTTCAGAAAACTTTGAATAAAAAGGCTTTTAAATGAATTCTACTCT
>JAAMPD010004101.1:7541-24894 GCA_025266255.1 Trissolcus basalis
TTCAACTCTTGGAACATTAACTAAAAACAAAGTGCAAGCGTATCTCAGACGCAGTTCCGCCCGCTGTGCATTAGAAAAATTGTATATACTAAAAGTACGTAACCCTAGAAAGTGACAAACAATAAGAAAAACATGCAATTAAACTAAAAGAAAAAAAAAAATTAAAAAAAAAAAAAAAAATCATGGTTCTTGCTAACTATTGATCATAATTTTTTATGCATTATCAGTGAAAAATCTAAGACAGCCAAACTACTTTAATAGGTAATATTAATTATTCTTTTATTAATAAAATTTTATTTTATCAATAAATTGTACTGATGAATATTGTACTAATCTAGGTATAATTACCATGGTACTGTTGGCCACGACGCCACTGACTGTTTTTAACATTATGCAGAATAGATGTAATACACCTTGTGAAATCAATCCAATGGGGTTATTCAGCTGTAAAATGGAATTTTATGTCACGGTAGGTGCACTACTAAAGTTTTTGAATTGTTCCATATTTTTATATTTGAAATTCGCATTTTAGAATTTTCATTATAGAAAAAAATAATATCTGAGTTTTGAACTCGGAAACAAAATGTAGAGCAGCCCTAACGTTTGGGAACGCTCGAGCTACTTTCTTACTAGTAACCAATTTTTGCGGTTGGGAAACCGCATAATATGATTAATTGATATATAATTAGTTTTCTTCGTGTTCGATTAATATGACACATTCTATGTTTATTTTGTTTACTCCTGGTACTACAGACATAAGTTTTTTGAGAGTTTTTAAGAGTAGCCCTGACGTTTGTAACGCCAGAGCTAAACCTATACTAAAAGAATCGCATCATTTAAAGATTTAGTGTGCAGTTCTTTATTTTTGATCAACATAACACAACATATTTCATTTTCATTGATCACTACTACTGAAATCGTATCATAAATTTTCTTCTAAATAATGTTGTAAATTATTTCAGATAATTCAAACGTCATTTTGTTATTTCACTGCACTGATAGCGGTCCAAGAAACTAGTAATAAATAAATATAAAAATATGCGCGGTAAGATTCAATTAAATGTATAAAAATTAATGTAACTTATTCTATTTGGAACAATATATTGCCTTATCTGATATTTTTGACAGATACTCTTGTAACCTTATTCACCCCATCCTTAAAAAAAATTTACCACTAAGAAGCTCATTAAGCCGTATTTTATTTGTTAATGAATTTTTTCCTATTTTGTATCAGACCATTCTGAACGAAGAAATGGCTCAATTATTTTATCTCTTATGAAATTGTTATCTGTATTCTATTCAAATGAATGTAATTTTCATTTAAAAAGTACAATCGATCATATTGTAATCATAACTTTTGAAGCATAAGTTACAACATGCAAATTGGTTGTTTAATTATTTAAGTGCACTATGCAGTGAATCGACAAAGCAAATTCCTCCCCACAGTTTTGGCACAATGAAAAGTGTCAGTTTCAGTTTTTTTAATCGATACAGTATATTGTGCGCGCTGTCACGCACCAGTACCTTTTCTTTTTTTATTGAAACAAGTATATGATGTTGATCTGAATGTGTAAATGAATAAAAACTACATGCAGAGATATATTTTTTAAATCAAAATGAGACTACTGATTGCACTGAAAGAGTTCTTTGTACTATTGCAAGCTAAGACTGTCTGGCCCGAAGACAATAATGTTTTCATTACGTATTTCCGTCATTATGTTTTGTTATCGAAAGTAATTGGAGTTTGGCCTTATCAAAAACTTGTACAACATATCATCCTCATAGGATCATACGCGTCTTTCAGTGATGCTTTCTTCATATCACAGGTTCATGATCCATAGAACATATCCAATAAAAATAATTATTACATTTGTTAATACCAATTTATAAAATTCATGACAGGTTTTATACTTGATAAAACACAAAAATGATTTTGATAATTATATTGGTAACTTTATTTTTATTTTCGCTCATGTATTCATATACGTTACTAGATTGAATTTGATTTTTTATTACAAGAGCGTGAGTTTATATCATTTTTTTCAGTAGAAACTTAATTATAACATATAATAATTACTATTGTACTATTTTAGTATTTAAAATGTTTGATGGAGTACAACGCAGATTACGAAAAATCAAAACTGAATGAATCTGAAGGAATAATTTTCCTTAAAACTATTTTGTTCACTCAGAAAATATTGCGGCGCATTAACTGTGAGTTAGTCTGTAAGAAATTTCAATTTACATCAAATAATTCTGATTTAAAATTCATTTTTCAGATGTGTTTGCATTTACTTTAATTCTATGCACTTTTTGGCCTCTGTGGCCAAAATTTATGGACGTCATTAATCCACAGGCTGAACCACGTCAAGAATATTACATGATTGATCTTAATATAATTTTTTCTAATTTAGATTCATTCACGATGAAATATTTGTATACGGAAATAGCCATTATGATTGGTTTTGTGCATTTCCAAATTATAATTGAATATAGTGTCATAACATTCTATCACTTGTATAGTCGATTTTTGATACTTGAGTGAGATATGTTTCATTCAGTTGTTTTGATTATATTTAAAGGCGATGTTAATTTTAATTTTACAGTATTTTTTCAGAAAAAAACTAAACGATTTTCGCCAATATGAAGATCGAGTATTGCCTAAAGATACGTTCAACAAAAAAATTGGACTATGCGTCATACGACATGAGTCATGCTTTGAGTTTGTATTGCAACTATGTTTTCACTTTCTTTTTCAATATTTTTATCTATTTAGGAATTTATACATTAATCGAAATAACTGCACATATGTGGTATATCTCACATGGTATTTATGACTCATATGTGGCTTCATATTTGGCACATATATAGGTCATGAATGTAGTTATATATTTTTATTTGGGTACTCAACAAAATTATAATTAATAATTTGTTGTTAATCAAGATTGTCGCTGTATTTCAATAATCTGATTCGCAATATAGTACTCTTCGGTTTCACAGTTGATATGATGGCCATAAGTATTACTATGTTTTATGTAAGAATTAATCTTATACAAAATCAAATGTTAATTCGATTAAAAAATTAATATACATAAGCAATAAACAATTTTTATATATGTTGAATTTTTTATCAGATTCAAATGAATTTAGACAATATAATAAGAATTTTACCAAAACTGTTGCCATTGTTGGGATTTCCATTGGGTCTTGTATTCGCACTTTGTTACATGGGTGAAAACTTACGTCAACATAGTATACATATTTGCGAAACTATGTAAGAGATAAAATGAAAAATTGTTCCACTATATATCTTGATCATTTTGACCCAAGCTCATTTTTTAAAGATACAATTTACCATGGTTTGTATGGAAAAGCTCAATTAACAGAAGTTTAGATATTATGAAATTCCGAACGTTGCGACCTTGTGAAGTGTCTGCATATAGATTGGTGACCCTTAATTTTGAATTTTTTCTAAGGGTAACTTAGATTTTTATAATTTCGATTGAATAATAAAATTTAACCCATTTTACATTAATCATTATACCTTTAAAAAATATAAATCATCATTTTTACAGGTTTTCCAAACTTCTATGTCTTGCTTTACATTTCTCTTGAATATGAAAGAATGAAATGAAGACACCAAAGTTCCAAAAATATATAATTTATTTTCACAACTTCAATGTCAAAGCAAATATTTTTGCAATACAATTAATGTTGATAAGCATTTGATATATTCATTGACCTGATATCATCATTATTTTTATATATTCTGTTTAAAAGCTTGTACCATTGTTTTTATTATTTAAATTTTTCATCTTGATTCATTTCGATTTATATTACTTTCGAAATATATATTGAGGCAATAAAGATTCTTGTCAACAAATGGGTTTTAATTTGTCGCAAATGATATGTAAACAATTTGGAACTAAATAATAAGACTAATTATATCTGTGGTGAATAGCAATAACCGGTTGAAAATATATGTAATCCTTATGACGTTAATTATTAGTTATTATTAAAACTAAAAAGTTATATATTGTTATAAATATTTGTAGCTTTCCTTGGATTATTGGACATGACATGTATAAATTTCGCATCATTTAGAATTGCACAGAACTTTTAAATTATCACAAAACTGTACTTGTTCAAAATTGTTAGTTCGAAACATTTTACTATAGTTATAACAATTCATCGGCTGGTCTGATAAAAAATTCTCGAAGAATTTATATTCACATCACTACGTTTGATGAAGCGTCTCCCTTTGTTTTAATTTCTGCATATTTCATTTATATTTGATTTTATTTGAAGTTACATTGTTCTTTAATCAACGAACTCAACGATACACTCTTCATAAATAGGCACAATAGGCATTGAAACAACTTGCCTCTCGGTAAAATGAAATTCTCCTTTCACAAAATGATTATACAAAAATAACTCTACGAATCACACAAAATAAGTTTAATGTATAAAATTTTTAACGAAAATTGAATTTGAAAATATTGAAAATAACAGGTGGATGTCGTCTCTGATAGACTGGCGATCACAGTTCTGTTCTCAATGATTGATTTGATATCTGTTGGTTCTGGATAGTAATTAAATGCTTTTTTCGTGCCAAATCAGACGTTTTGACGAAAAGTCTTGTGTTGTCGGGATCAAGCAACTACATGCTTTATATTCATTATATCATATTCGTCATAGACTGATGCATTTTCTTTAGCACGTCACTCTTCTGGAATTCATCATTTTTTGACTGAAAACGAATAAAAAGAATTTCATTATCAACGTATGTCATTAAAATGTATACGGAAAATAAATATACAACCAATATCTTCATTTTCAACATTATTGTCATCGTGAAGATTCTATAGTTCAGAACCGACAAGAAGCTGGAAAAGAAGGCTCTCAATAAATCAACAACGTATTTCCTGTGAATGTGTTCCACCTCATTCAAGTGAAGAAGACCTATCGCACCCTTCACCGCAATCCCAGAATATATCCATGACTGAATCTTACTTTAGCTGTATATCCATTGGTAATTTGAAAGACCAACCTAAGTTAAATATATTAAACTTGTTTACATTAACCAATTTTTATAACAAGACTCTGTTTCTTACTCAGTGTTACTATAATGCTTGTTTAGATTTTATGTTTTTGTCGCATCCGCAAAGGAATAAACCTTATGTTTCAGCATGTTAAAGACTTAAACACTATGGTTAATCATAAACACATGTTAGAGTTAGAGGTGTATCGAGATAAAAACACAACAAGTCCAATAATAAGAACGTTTAATCGAGGTCAAAATCTTTACATGTCACGATAAAGAACGGAACTGAAGAAAAAAGAAAAAGAAAGGGGAGGGGAAGAAAAAGAGCGCGCAACCGTAAGAACTTTAGGCCACTGAAGGTGGCAGCACAAAACGATCGGAAACCGATGACTCGATATAAAACAAATGTAGGCGCGCTAAAATCGAAAAACTAACACTTCCCCTCGAGTGGAGGTTTACAATAGATTAAGTCGCTCTAATCCAGCGTCTTTTACACAATTCTCGTGTTTGACTCTGCTCAAACTCTTTGTCAAAAAATCGGCTATTTGTTTGTCCGTCGATACATGTTTTAGTTTAAAAACTTTACTCTCTAGCATTTCGCGTACAAAATGGTGTCGCAAGTCGATATGTTTTATCCTACTGTGATACATTGAGTTGTTTGCTAAATTAATGGCACTTTGGTTGTCGCAAAAAATAGTCATATCAGTCAATTTCTCGAAGCCCAACTCTCGTAGAAACTTCCGTAGGAACTCGGCTTCTCGGGCGCAGTCGGACATGGCCATGTACTCCGCCTCTGTTGTACTCAAGGCCACCGTTCGTTGTTTTCGTGATTCCCACGAGATTGGACAACCACCAAGTAAGAACAGATAGCCCGTGCAAGATTTTCTGTCCATCTGACATCCCCCCCAATCAGCGTCGACAAACCCGACGATGGGTTTGTAATCGGCTTCGTACATCAGCCCAACGTCGGCGGTACCTTTCAGGTATCGCAGTACTCTCTTCGCTGCCTTCCAGTGGTCGTGACCGTAGCAACTATTAAATTGACCCAGGTAGGACGCGGCGAATAAAAGGTCAGGGCGAGTGGACGTCGATAACCAGGTAAGCGCACCCACCAACTCACGATAAGGCAATTGCAGCTCTTCGTTGCTTGGACTCTCATTCTTGACCAGCTTGATTCCAGGATCCAAGGGAGTGACAACAGGATTGCAGTCGGTCATGCCAAAGCGTTGAAGAATTTCGTTGATATACCCTCGCTGATGCATAGCAAACAGAGCCTTATCTTGGATGAGTTCGATCCCCAGGAAATACCTAGCAGGACCGAGATCCTTGACGTCGAAGTGTCTGCTCAAGACCCTGCCTATCTCGGAGATTACCTCCTGATCCCTAGAGGCAACCAGAATGTCGTCGACATACACTGCTATCAAGGTCGCATCTTCCCCTGAACCGATCCGAAACAAACAAGGGTCCGATGCCGTAGGTCTGGCACCGAGGTTTTTCAAGGTGTCACACAGCTTCCGATACCAGCTCCGCCCTGCCTGCTTCAAGCCATATAATGACTTTTTCAACAGACAAACCTTGTCGCCCTTCTGAAGTTCACGTAACATGTCTCTCGCCTTCTCCTTCGTGCCGTCGTCGTCAGTAGATGATGCGATCGTTTGGAGCACCTTTTCAAAGTCCGCCGGCGGTCTCATGTATATGATTTCCTCGAGGTCGCCGTTGAGGTACGCAGTCGTGATATCGAATTGTTCGATGTTCATTCCAAACTTTGCGGCGAGACATACCATCAGTCGGATGAACCCCATGCGAGCGACGGGCGCAAAGGTGTCAGAATAGTGAACGCCAGGCACTTGGGCGAATCCTTGGGCGACCAATCTGGCCTTTCTTCTGTCGAGAGACCCGTCTGCGTTCAACTTGTCGCGTAACACCATTGCGAATTTGGTCCTGTCATTGCTGCCTGGAATGAGACGTCTGATAGGAAGGTTTGTAGCTCAGCTTCTTCGTCTTCCTCAGGAGTGACTACGGGTTCCGTGTTGAATAGCTTGCGAGGTCTTCCCCTTCGTCCCGTCCTCAGGATTTTGGGTCGACCAGGGCCTCGTCTAGTTTGAGGCGTAGCACCACGTTTGGCACAATGTCAAAGCCGCGAAAGGGCTCATCCGGGAGATTCAGTCGGTCGTCTGATTCTCGAACATTGGGTCGTTCAGCAACGGCGGGCTCCGGATCTTCAGCAGCTGGTTGTTGAGCGCCTTCGCCTGGAAAAGTCCAGCATAGATCAACTAGCGTTCCATCCAGATTGCTGTCCTCGTCGAAAGATTCAAGGAAATCCCTTTTGGACTCTTCGGAGAATTGCTCACCCTCCATGAACTTGACGTCTCGGCTGATCAATACTTTCCTCTGGCTCAAAGAATACACCCTGAACGCTTTCGACTCTTCTGAGTAGCCCAAGAAAATGCCCTCTCTGCCACGTTGATCGAACTTGCCTCTTCCGGGATCTCGGTCTAGGTAGAATACCTTACATCCGAAGGTCCTCAGATGTGACACATCCGGTGCCTCTCCGGTCCATAACTCGTGGGGCGTCTTTCCATTCAGGCTGGCGGTCGGGAGACAATTACGTATGTAATTTGCAGTATTAACTGCTTCCGCCCAGAACTTGTGAGGTAGTTTCGCCTGAAAGAGGAGACATCTAGCGCCGTCCAGGAGAGTCCGATTCATGCGCTCGGCTTTTCCATTTTGCTCCGGGTTGTGGGGTACCGTGAGTCGACGAGTTATGCCGCGCTTCTTCAGAAAGTCATCAAACTTTCGACTCAGGTACTCCCTACCGTTGTCGGACTGGATTGTCCTCACACGCACCGCCTTCTGGTTCTCCACCTTGGTGATATACTCGACCATAGTTTCGAACACCTCTGCCTTAGACTTCAGGAATTTCACCTCACACCAGTGAGAGTAATCGTCTATAAATTCCACATAGTAACGTGCTCCGGATAAAGATGCGATCGGCATGGGACCACACACATCCGTGTGTATCGTATCCAAGAGTGTCTTCCTGCTCTTCGATTCACTTGGGAACGGTGACCTCGACATCTTTCCCTTCAGGCAGGTGTCGCAATCGAGCTTCCTCACCGAATCCTTCAGATGAACCCCCACGATCCTCTGATTTCTCACCGCTTTCACTAAATCGAAGACATTCACGTGACCGAGTCGTTGATGGAGCAGGTCCAGATCAATTGGTTTTGACGACGATGAAGCTGCACAAGCACTCTCCTCGTGCTCGCATAGATAATACAAATTGCCCATCCTCTCGGCACACAGTATGATGTCGCCACTCTCGTTCAGTACAGTTGCACCTTTCTTGTTGAAGATTACCTCATGTCCATGGTCTGTAATCTTACCCACCGATAACAAATTTGTCCTGAGATCTGGAACATGCGACACATTCGTGAGCGAGACATTCTTCTCATCACCGAACACTACTGTTGAGAACTGTATCGTTCCTTTTCCCATGATCCCAGTTGACGTGTTATTTGCCAGGTTCAAGTGTCCCTTTCTCGACTCGTCGATGTCGGTGAAAATGTCTCGATCTGCGCACAAGTGTGAAGTGGCGCCGCTGTCCAGGCACCACTTTCGAAGCAGTGAATCGGATGAGCAGTCGTCACCTGCAACGACCGATTTCAAACACACATCCCGGACGAATTGTGCTGACTGGTTCTCCTGCTTTCCTGTCTCTTTCTTTAATTGCTTGCATTGTGACTTCCGGTGTCCCGTTTTGTGACAGTGGTAGCAGCGAAACTCGGATGGGAGTGGGCAACGTATCCCTCGACTCAATCGCGCACCTGAAGTTTTCAAACCTCGATGGCAAACTATATAGAAGCATCACCGTCAGCAGATCTTCGTTGATTTGGATATCCATATCCCCCAGTTTGTCCACCGTGTCAAAAAAGTCATTTAGATGGTCGTGTACGTCACCGTTGTCCGCCATCTTATGTAGAGTCAGCCTCTTGAGTAGCGTTGCCTTTCTTGCCGGACCCTTCGACTGATAAGTGTCCTTCAGTCGATTCCACGTGTCACGTGCCGTGGTACATGTTTTCACCTGTTTGATCTCGTTGGGAGACATTGATAAAATGATCTGCGACCGGGCTTTTTGATCATTTTTCTCCCACAGTTTTATCTCCGCTGCGTTGTTCTCCGTTGGTTCTGGTTTAACCAGATCACCTGCCGCATATTCCCAAAGGTCGTTCGTGACGAGTATGGCTTGCATTTGCACCGCCCACGTGTCATAGTTAGCCTTGTTGAGAGGTTCAATCCTGGACACAGTAGCCATGTTCATCTTGTGAGGTTAACTTTGTCGACGCGTATCGCACACAAAAGAAAAGATGACGACCAACTGAATAATATGCTACAAGTTTCTCGAACGCGCACCTGGGCCCATAACCTGTTAGAGTTAGAGGTGTATCGAGATAAAAACACAACAAGTCCAATAATAAGAACGTTTAATCGCGGTGAAAATCTTTACATGTCACGATAAAGAACGGAACTAAAGAAAAAAGAAAAAGAAAGGGGAGGGGAAGAAAAAGAGAGCGCAACCGTAAGAACTTTAGGCCACTGAAGGTGGCAGCACAAAACGATCGGAAACCGATGACTCGATATAAAACAAATGTAGGCGCGCTAAAATCGAAAAACTAACAACACAACTATTTCGATCTGTATGACAGATAATTGTACTTTACCACTACTAATTTTGGTATAATCTTCTACATTTTAATATATACGTACATGATAAACATTTTCGTTCCTTGACTCTGCTTTTCAATGTTACTGCTTTTCTGAATTGATCTCTATTTTTTGATGAAATTAAATAAAAAAATACTTTAATTTCAATTCAATATACTGATTTTTAGCTTGCATGTTATGTAATAATTATTCCGATAAATTTTAGCGAGTTGTTTTAAATGAATTTTTGTCTCTGCATAAATTAATTTCGTAATATTATATCAATTAATTTTGTATATTTACACATGTAACACTTACAATGAGCTGATTATTTCACATTGTCTTTTGGTTCTGAAGAGAGAGTGAATAGAATTTTGCGGTTTGCGAGCTGTGTCAGGAAACAGAATTTGTCTTTACATATAGCGGTAAAGTTTAATCAATAGAAAAAGTGAAGACTTAACTAACCATGCACATGCACCAAAATACGAACGTTAGGATATGACCATACCCATAATTCCAATCGAACAATAAATTAAATTGATTCATTGAAGAACGAGGCAAATAATGGAATATTACATACTTAATGATTCGTTTCAGAATTTATGAAAAAACTTTTGAAAAACGTCTTGTTATAATAGGAACTTCGTTTCGCTTAATACAAAGATGAATAATTAATTCTATAATACTACTACAAAATTTCCAGTGGAAAGTTGACAATTTCATTTTTACCAGATCATCTTTAATTAATAATTCCAATTATCAACAATCTATCAATAGTAAGTTGTAGGAAACTTCGTCCTTCTTTTTTGTCATGAAACGATTTTTATACTACATATACTTCATATATTGCAAGTACTTTTTTATCTGTGTAAAAAAGTTGTGGAAATATTAGAAAGACGAAAAGATGAATATTTTTGAAAGTGATTATCTTAAATTGTACAAAATAGATTGTATGATAGCTGGAACATGGCCACACCAAACAATTTATACTGCAGTGTTTATATTAAGTTTGCAAGGATTCATATCTGGATTTTTATCCATAACTCAGGTTCAATATAACACTATTAATAAAATCGTTATTTTTATTGTTTTAATTAGTTTAGTTTTGTTTTATATATTTTTTTCAGATTAGATTTATTCACAACTTCTGGGACAAAAAAGAAATAGTTTTCATGGCAATATTGTTCACATTAATTCATTATATGATGGTAATAACACGGTTTCATCAAATCATATTTTATCAGCGTGTAAGATTTATTTTTTATTAGATTTTTAAAGATTTTATTGACACAAAGTATTTCGAATAATTTTTTTATAATAAAAATGCTATCTTTTTCCTAAGTAAAAACCCACACGTAAATAACATCCACTTTAGATTAAAAGAATATACGCTATCATTAGCAAAGATTGGAAAGTCATAACTCCTGGTACTTTTGAATATGATATCATGATAAACTATGCAGTTAAAATTCAAAGAATGATAAGAAATTGTGCAGGTAAAAATAGTCATATATGAATGACATTTCTTTAGATCCGTATCACTGTTCCTTTTTTCCTTTTCATGAAAGTTAGTTCAAACCCTAATAAAATGAATAATATTAAAATGTACTCTGGCAACTGAAAGTATATATATATTTTTTTGATTTATTTATTTAACGTCGCATTAACAGCAAGGTCATTAGCGACCACGTTGAGTATTTTAATACAGTTTTATACTTTCATGATGAACAGAATGGGTACAAAAAATATATAATTACTACAAACTGGGAGATATAAAAAGAAAAAGTTCATATTTGTTTGACGTTTTTGTGGTGCTATGATGATTGCTCTATTCAGTGGTCGTTGTGTTAAATAATGTTTCCAGATAAGATGTTCCATGGGGTTTGAGTTAGGTTTGGCGTCGATTGGAGCTACGTTTTGAAGCCGTGACAATGGTCCGATCTGGGCTCTGCCACCCAGATCTTTCTGTGTCACTGTTCCTCACTTGGTGCCAGGTGTTTCATATTCGGTGTAGGAGACCAGCGTCTTTTAAGAAGTGTATCACATTATCTGCCTACCTTGAGTCGGAGAAGTTGTCCTTAAAGGTTGATTTAATGCTGTTCTTGATTCTGAGGTATTGTAGATTTTGGAATTCGACGAATACGTGTTCGATGGTTATCGAGGCATCACATGCTGGGCACTTCTCTCTTTGTTCTCTGGTGATTAGATGTGAAATGTTGGTGCGGCCGATTCAAATGCGTGTCAGTATCACTTGGTGTTTGCCATTTCCCAATATCGGTGAGTGGTCGGTGAAGAGATCCTCTTTTATGGAGTGGAGTTTGTTAGGTGAATTTCGAGTCCATATATTGTTCCATAGGATTTGTTATTGTTTGGCTAGGAACTTTTGGAGGTTTTCGTGTAAGACTGGGATGAGGGTGTTTAGTGCCTTTCTCGCTGCTTCTTGCGCCGCTGTTTTCGTTACCATTGATTTTCACATGTGAGGTGATCTACGCTAAGATGATTTTGGTTTTGTCTATAGATGATTATTTATGATTATGATTATGATAAATTTTCCGCAGGCCCTACAAGACCTTGTCTTTGTAAGAGGAGAGAGCGCCTAGCCAAAAGACCCTTGTACTCCATAACCGCAGCCCGTTCAGTGACTATTGTGGCCTACCACTTGACAGAAGCCCAGGATCTGTTCTAGGCTGAGCTTTTTTTTATCTCTCTCTTGGGATTTTCAGTTCTCTCAGTAAGATCTCAGCAGTTCTGCACCCATCTAACCTGGTTTCTTGGTTTTGTTGTTTATGCAGACTCTTCTCCAGTCTGTTTAGTTCCTCCTGGTAAAGCATACTTACGAGTCGCTCCTGGGGCAGCGCAAGGTGAGTGCCCGCTTTTACTAACTTTTCTGCTCTCTCATTTTCTTTCAGACCCGAATGTTCCGGAATGCAGGTCAGGTTAAGCTTATTATTCTTCGCCAGGTAATTGAGGGTTACCCATGTATCTCTTACGACCTGTGATGTAGCAGTGCTGCACAATAGAGCTTTCAGTGCTGCCTGACTGTCGGTACGCATCCATATGGTTTCTTTCCGTATGTCACTTTTTTCCATGACTGTGGCACATTAGACATATTTTCAGAACCTCAGCCTGAAAGACAGTATTATCTGCTTATAGTCTGACGGAGGTGTCATCTCTTCGTCGTGGCCCGCAGAAGCCGGCGCCAACTCTGTCCTTCATCTTGGAGCCTTCTGTGAACCAAATTCTTTGATGTTTTGGTTCAATGAGATTATTCCAGTCTTCTCCGGTGGGGTAGTGAACTTTGAAGCGCTGCCCCTCCAGAAGGACCAGTTTAATCTTATCCAGATAGGTCAGTAATTTTCTAATTTTTTGGTGTGATCTTTGTTTGGTTTCAGAATCGAGATAACTATTGCTTCTCTCCACTTCTCTGGAAAAAATCCGATCTCTAGAATTTGATGGTACACGTCGCATAGATAAGTGATTGTTTTCGGTAATAGTTTTTTTAGGAATGTGTTGAGGATTTCGTCTCGTCCAGCACAGCAGTTTTTGGCATTTTTGAGTACCTGGTCTATTTCGTTGGTCTGAATTGGTGCATTTAAAATTTGGTCTGACTCAGAAGTGATTTCTAGGGTTCTATCTATTCTTATGTTGCTTGTAGATTTGCTTTGCATGAATCCTGGACTATAGTTACTTTTGATAAAATTTTTAGCAAATGATGTGACGAAAGTGTTCGCAATATCTGTGCCAGAAGTTATTATTGTATTGTCGATGTCGATTGGGGGTATTGGAGTTCATTTCTTGTGTTCATTGACATTATGTAGTTTTTCCCAGACATAGCCAATAGGCATGGAGGAGTTCATAGAGGAAATATTGTTGTTCTAGTATGTCTTATTTTTTTCTTTGAAGGTCCATCTGGCTTTTGCCCTAGCTCTGTTGAATTCAATCCTGTTGTTAGTTGTAGGGTGTTTCTTATAATGGCTCAAGGTGTTTCTCGTTGCTTTTCGTATTTGGGCGCAGGTATCATCCCACCATGGTACTTGTTTTTTCCTCATTTTACCGGATGTTTTGAGTACCGTCTTTTCTGCTACTTCTAGGATTGTCTTGGTAAAGTTCATCACTTTTTTGGTAGATGTTAGTTCTCGATCTTCTAGTCGTAAAAGGTCCGTTTTTATTTTCATCTTATCTTGAAATGTGTCATAGTCTCCTCTCTCGAATTTCTACCGAGGGGTTACTCATGGAACTTGTGGTGTTTGGTAAGTCTTTGGATATGATGAACGAAACGTGGTCGCTACCATGCGTGTCTTTAAGGGTGTACCATTTGTATTTGTGTGCAGAGTGAGAGTTTGTGATAAAGAGGTCGATAGCGCTGATTGAGTTGTACGAGCTGTTGAAATAGGTAGGTTGGGTTGCGTTAAGTAATGTGATTTCAGGGTCCTCCAACATCTGTTCTATAATCCTTTGGTGTCTGTTTTGTGAGATCCCCAGATAGTGCTATGGCTGTTGAAGTCACCGATCAGGAGAAAAGGTTTCTATAATTGTTGTAAAAGACATTGTAATTCATGTGCTCTAAGGTTGTAACTTTTGGAATGTGTAAATTGCATATTGTTAGGATCTTATTGGGTAGGTTAATTTTTACTGCAACAGCTTCTATGTCGGTGGTCAGATGTATGTACGTAACTTTAAATTTGCTGGTAACATAAGTTTGTACTCCTCCGCTGGCATGTTCTAAGGTTGTCCGGTTCTTATAAAATGAGTTGTAATTTTTCAGTGTGTTGAAATTTTTTCGAGTAAAATTTGTTTCCTGCAGGCTAATTACAATTGGGTCGTGTTTTTGGATAAGCAGGTGTGAATTTTTTTTTTTTTTTTTTTGAGGTCTACATCCGTTTATATTCCATTGTAAGATCTTCTGAGTGTTTGCCATTCAGTAATACTCTTCTTTTCCAGATCCTCAGTCGCTTTCCATTGGTATAAACGAGGGTTTGGTCATCATCTGCTCGAGTTTTTTCTTTAGTACTGTAAAGCTCCTTTTTGTGTTTTGTCAGTTAGTTTTCTGTACCACTTAGCATTGCCTTGAGATCGTTTGAATATTCTAAGATTATTTTGTCCACATCTTTGTTTCATTTCGAGCGGTTTAGGATATCTGTCAGCTGGATAGCCGTAGGTGGTTGTGGGTCAGCGGGATCATTTTCTCTTTCTATGGTTAGTAGTTGGGATGCGATGTTCTTTGAGTTCTCCTCGTCTGAAGTTTCGGTTATGTGGTCCTCTTTATCTTTCTTCTTCTTTTTGCTTGATCTTGTTACTGGGTGATCGTTCTCTCTATTAGGTTTCGGTTGTGTATTTGTTTGTGATTGTGTTGTGCTGTTTGTGGATTTGGAAACGGGTCGTTTAGCTTTTTCGGTTCAATATTTCAGTTGAGGGAAATTGTTTCTTTGTTGGTTGTTAGTTGGTTCTTCGTTGTGGCAGTGTTTGGTGACTGATTGTTTACACATGAAACAGGTGATATCGTTGGTAGATAGTTCAGAACGAGGTGTCATCATAGATGACCTGGATGGAAGACTTTGGGGATGTCATCTGGATGGAGGTATGTTTAAAGCCGAAAGCTCAGTATGTGTGTGAATTCTGGATCTGGGATTCTTGCCTTCAAGAAAGTCATTGATAATCCAAGTCTAATGTCTTTAGCCTTCATTCATTATGAAACATACGTTCGATGAGATGACTCGTTTGAACTTTGTCAGAAGTGATCTGATTTCCAGAACAGTGTTATTAATTGTTATTGCAGTTTTGTTATTTGTCAGTTTTTCCACAAGGGCTTTGTCACTTAGGTACAGGCAAGTTCTGTTTATTCGAGAGGCGAATTTGATATTTTTGGGTTGACCAGTTTACTCACTGCATACACATATTCCTTCAGTTGAACGTTTTCGATAGAGTCTACTATTATGGCTTCTTCTCTGGATGGTAACGTGCTTGATGGTACACGGTTGAGTTATTTAATTATATTTGTTAATCACTCGCGAGGAAAGTTTGGTTAATTTGCGTTCGAACACACTTTTTCCACAATTCCTGGAACTCGCGGAGTCAAAACAAATACGACCGTTCGCTTTGAATGCTAACGAGAAACTGTAAATGTATAATAATTTTGTTAAGCTGAACGTAAATTTTACTGTATGGCACACAAGCTTGGTGCAATAATTTAGATAAATTTTCACCAACTGTTTGATAATATAGCATTGAAATGACAATCGACGTTTTTTTTGAATACGTACTTCTGCTACGAATCTGGAAATTTCATTATATTGACACCTCAGTTGTGAAAATATCATTATTATTTTGAGATTATTTTTTTAATAATGTAAAACTTTGGAATATGAAAACTTTTTGACATTGACACCTAATTTTGAAATTTCAAGTTTGATTAACACACGCAGTTAAGGGCAGGAAGAAAATACGATTTCGACATCGAAGCACAAAGCAAATATAATGATACTGATTTATCAAACATTTTATTAATTTAAAGTAAAAACTTTTGATATATTCACTACAAAATTTTTCATTGTAAAACTTTTATTCTAAATGGTAACCTAATATCTCAATTTTTTCAATAGAATCAAGTAAAAATGTTTTTTTTTTCATTAAAAATACGTTAAAAATAAGTTTTTAACATCTCAAGTTTGTTACCCGAAAGTTTAATTTTTTCATAAAATTTTTAAATTATGATGAGAAATGTCATCAGTTGGAATTAGGTTTATATAGACTATAGTCTAACGTTCTTGATTTGCATTTTCAATTTCATAGAGAAAGTTTATTAGCACTCGTATGTCCAGTCTTTCTTAGATTATTAAAAAAGAAAAAAAAGGAAATATTAACTCAACTACACATATAGGTCAATGAGTTTCTGCCAAATTGTTCTTATTTCACATTTTTACATAACCAGACATTAGTACAGGTTTCTGGTGAGGAATGGAGAAAACGTTATTAATTGGTTTTAGAATGTGGTCATTCGGGATCATCAAAGAGTGTTCAGTTTATGTGATAAATATGTTTAGATAAGTATGATCATATCATGGAGATATGTGTAGTTGAGTGACAATGACCATGTTGTCAACGACATGTGGCCAACGATAATGTTGGCCACATGCTTGCAGAAAATTTGTTTATTTTTACATGCAAAATTTTTGACGTTACGCAGGCATCGTTGAAGTAATTCTTAATAATTTTGTGCTTAAAGAATCCTGCAATATAAGTTAACTTTTATTCTGAAAATAAATTTTTTTGTAGTTGTGATTACTACCAATTTAATGGCATTTTACATTTTACCATTAATTTCAAAATTGTGTGACATTTTATATCCACTTGATACCCCTCGTCCGGATTTTCTTTTGCTCAATATGCAATTAAAATTGATTAAACGACATACGTATGCCGCTAAATATATTATGAATGTATCGGGACTGACCACTGCATTTGTATTAATAATGGTATCCATTTCGCTTATGACATTGTTTACTGAACATTTATTCATGAGATTCGTTATTGCAAGGTATTTTCATTACAAAGTCAAATTATTTGTATTTCATATAATCATTTTGTTAATTTATTAAATGAATATTC
>JAAMPD010004102.1:7545-41422 GCA_025266255.1 Trissolcus basalis
ATCCCAACAACAAAATTGATGTTAAAACATATGAACAATTTTTCATTAGTGCCTCTGCACTTATTTTGTATTAAAAATGAAAAACAATTAGATGCAATTATTTTTTTACAAAATAGACCCTTTTTCGTCAAAAATCTAATGAAAAAGTTGAAATAGACCACTTTTCGAAATATAGTTGAGATAAGCCCTTTTTCGTCATTTTCATCAAAAATTTATAAGATAGACCATTTTACGATTATTTTCAAATAGGCCCTTTTTCGACAAAACGGAGCGAAAATGAAATAGGCCCTTTTGTATCCATTAACTGAAATAGGCCCTTTTTCGTCTGGGGCGACGATATGAATTATATATGATATGAATTATACGTATATAAATTAAATAAATTTTCAAGAAAAACCAATACAAATTAAAAAAATTGCAAACTTGCAAATGGCATCCATGTGATTTTCAAACCACATAACAAATTAACAACATTTGACAAAGTATATTTTTGTTAACAAATCTGATATTATTCTTTAAAAATTTAATCGCAAGCAGCGACACGTTTGAACGCGCGAAACGTAAACAAACGCACGCCACTCTCAACGCTCACATCGACATACACACATACGTCAAAAGGTAAACAAAAGTACGATTCAGGCGCGCGACGTTCCCCTCGAGCAGTTTGGCGCGCGAATTCACACCGAAGATTTTCCGTCGACAAACGAAAGGCTCGTCCCCAAAAGGCGCACCGATGTACACCACCAGTGCAATCAACCGCGACCTTCGCCCCAAGCACTCGCCACAGTTTGCTAACAACAAACCTCAATTTTGAGGTTATGTTTTATTCTTAACTAAAACCTCACTATGGACAACCTCGACATCTTTTCTCGGCTCAACCTGGACACCGTCCCTAAGGAATGGGTGGACGTCATCTGGACCGACAACTTCTTGACCTTTGACGAGCCCCCGGACGACTTCCTGGGGCAGGAGACCGAGGACCTGAACAAAACTTTGAAGGAGATCTGCGCGGTTTGCAGTCAGTGGGTAAAAAGATCATCACAAAAGCCCGGGCAAATATCCTGGCGACTTTTAAAGGCTAACGTAAACACCGAATCTCTTCTCGCAGTTCTGGGCTACTTGATAAAACAGGTCAGAGGCTGGGGGCGAGCGAGGACGCGCGACAGTCGTGTCTGCGTGCGACCTCTCTTTACCTCTCTCTGCTCAGCATCCCCGAGAGCAATGTCCACGTGTCGATGCTGTTCCAGCCGATGTTGTTCCAGCTTGCGACCGACACCTTCAAACTGGTCGAGCACCTGGTGCCCAACACGAAAAAGAAGGCCGCCGAGCTGGCGGAGCTCTACGACGAGGACCCCGAGGTCAGCCTCACCTCTCAAGAAAAGGTGACCTTGACCCAGGGCCTGAACAGCATTATGTACGACGTCATCAGCCTGCTGCAGAAGTACAACCTGAAGGGCCATGAAAGGTCGACCGAGGTGCTGGTCAACTGTCTCGTGCAAGTTGCGAAAGCCGAGATGAACGTGAACCCGCTGACCAAATGCGAAAAGTCCAAAGCCTGTCTGGCGACGTTGTGCTACAACGCCTACATGGCCCTGAACGCTTTGTGCGAGCCCAATCATGGGGTCGTCGAGATCACGGTGAGATTGATCCTGAAGTATATTATGCAGCACTTCCTGATCTCACACCTGGATCTACCGATCAGGAATGCCAACGTTTTGAAGGAGACCATCATACAATTTCTGAGGAAGCTGCTCGAGACGCACCCCAAGGATTCCAAACCGGGGTTCATCATTCTCGTTCAGCACCTCATGGTGAAGGGTCCGGACCGACTGGAGGCCAGACAGAAGCAAGCCCCACTAGTGGCGAAGATCATCGCCATGGGCCAGAACAAACTGTTCATCAAACACATCGAGACTCTTGTTCTCTGTGCCCATAATCCGAATAAGGTCAACCTGAGAGTTTTCTCTTTGGAGGTCACGAGGTCTTTGTTGTTTGACCCTGCTGGGAGGGAAGCGAAAAGGATCATGGAGAGGAGAAAGGTTAAAAGAATTGAAATATAATGAATTGTATCATTTGATTAATTTTACATGTTGAATTTAATGTTTATTTTTTGTTTTGTTAGTTAATTGATTGTTTGGTGCAGAAATGAATAATTATGATTTGTTTTTAGGTTCGGAAGATTTTAATTGGGATAGTCCTGGCAAAATGTTCGGACATGGCCAACACTGCCCGAGGAAAAGCGATGGCGATTTTAGCAGAACTGACGGATGAGAAAAATTTGGAAGCCTATAAAGAGGAATTTGAAATGATTTTTTCAAGTGATAACCAGTTGCCGAACTTGGAGCTGTTTAAATCGGCATTAAACGAGGAAGTGGACGTACTTCCGGGAGCTGATGCTCTTTTGCAAATGCTATTTCGTAGAGCGGAAGATGACAGAGCGTTAATAAGGAGGAGTTCCTTACAGATTTTACGAAACCTTATGGGGTTGAGAAGCGGCTTGACCGACAAGGTGATCCCACTTATAGGGAGGCACTGCCGCGACCTCTCGATGGCCGTGAGAAAGTTTGCTATTCAGATACTCACGCAGATGCTTAAGCAGTCCCCGACGAACGAGACTCTTTTGGAGGAATGGGTCAGGTCGATGATCCATCCGACTTTTGACATCGAGTCTAAAGTTCAGGAGGAAGTGCTGGAGGCCATGGACCAACTGATCTTCAAGAAGATCGAGTCGTGGAAAGGCACGAGGGGTAACGATTCTGCTGAACTCCCGTGGAGGATCGTTAAGAAGATGATTCAGTTGGAGATGCGAAAGCTGTTAGAAAAGGGCTCCAAGAATGTGGAGAAGTCGGTGGTAACGAGAGTCAGAACACATTTGGGAACTGTTCACGAGGTCCAGGCCTGGGTGCTGCTGGCGATTTTTTCTGAACAATTCGTGCTGGATAAGATGGAGGCATATTTTGAGAATTATAATGAACTTATACGAAGCAACGAGTATCATGTCAAATACATGCTGGTGGTCTTGAGAAACTGTGTTGCGAAACTCGATCGAGAACTATTGCAGAGGATGCAGGCGGACTTTTATCAAAGCTTGTGCCAATTTGAGGTGAATTTCATTCGGTTGTACATTTTCTAAAAATTTGTTTCAAAGTTTCTTTTTACAAATATGAATGAAAAAAAATTATCAACCTCTTACAAAAACAATATGAACATTGATCAAAATGTTTAATTCAATTCTTTGCAAAATTTCCTATTTTGATGCATCTTCTTGTTATAAACTTATGAAACACTTTATTACCACACACAGAATTATTTACTCTTTTTTATTTTCATCTATGAAATTTATATAATTTTTTTTACTAACAATTACTTAGTTAGACTTCGGCTGTTACAAAAACCGCAACCAATAATTACATTTCTAAAGAAACTAATAAACAAAACCACGTATGAAAAATAAATGTAATCTTCATGAGGAGACAATTAGTCAAATTACTGAAAAGTGTCAAGGTGTTCAGTAGGCTGCAAGGATACTTCCAATCAGCTACAATTAAATTATCATAAAAAACACATCAGTCATCCTCAATTCAAGAACCGATTCTGTTTTTAACACTACTTCCGTTTTTATTCCCAGGTCACTGTCGAGTTCATCTCTATCTGCAACGACATTCTCATCCGGATAATGAAGTTCCTCCAGCCCAATGGCGAGAAGGTTCTGCAGTCCAACATGCTAACCCTGATGAAATCTTCCGAAGCAAAAGTGAACAAGATCTTCAACGAGGAGGATTCCGCTGATGTCTGTCCTCTGAGAGTGATGACTACGCTGGGCTACGCTTCCCTCGCCTGTACCGGGAACGTGACCTCTTCTACGTTGCACATCATCCAGGGGATGCTTTTGGACTGGGACTCAGTACCCGGCAGCCTACAACGATCAGTCAACCTGCGTCAATGCGGGATCCGGTTGCTAGGTCAGCTGGCGATTCGCGATCGCGAGGTGGCCGAGCAGGTAACGCCGATTCTTTGCTGCCTGATGTTCCAAACTAGCGAGGACCAGGGTCCCTCGGCCACGTCCATCCGGGTCGACTCGGCGAAGGTGCTCGCAGACTTGTGCGAGAGGTTCACCGCTTTGGTAGAGCCCTTTCTGCCGGAGATGTGCGTTTGCATGAAGGACCCGAACCCGAAGGTGCGCGAGGCCATCGTCGAGATCTTCACCCAGCTGCTGCTCGAGGATTTTATCAAAGTTAAGGGCTTGTTCTTCTTCCACATCTTAACGATGATCTCTGACCCGGACGAGACGGTCAGGGAACTGACCGTATTCCTCATCAAGGAACGACTGATTGTGAAAAACAAAGGCCTGATTTACCAGCAGTTCACTCGGAGCATCTTTCATTATAACGACTGCACGTCCCATCAGAAGGTCGGGGTTCTTAAGATGACCGATAAAGAGAAGGAGGTGCTGATGCTCTCTGGGATGCATAACGAATCAAAAAGAAGAACCATCTATGATTTTATGCTCGAGCATGTGGATCCACTGTATAAAGTTAAACTCATTGAGAGTCTCACTTCGTCGATTTTAAATGGCTTTTGCGAAGATGTGTTCAAGCTCGAGGGCGAGAATGAACAATGTCTGTTAAAGGATACCTTGTACATCCTCTCGTCCGATTACATTCAACCGAATTTCAGTATTAATAAACAAAACGAAGACGAGATGCAGGAAGAGGGAGTCACTCCCGCGAATGTTCAAAGCAATTTGATCAACCTTCTTACGCAGTCTGCCAAAAATATTAAGCTCCAGCAACTCATGCCGCTGCTTGTTAAACTTGAGGCCAAACTCAGGGACCTGGCCAGTCCGCTCGAATCAGAGGTGAAAAAGTTTTTCATGCAACTTGTCATCGAGCACTCGAAAGAAACTTTTATCTCCGTTTTGAATGAGTATCCTGACTTGGAGGATAAGATTGAAAATATCAGGTAGGAATTGGTTAGTTGAAGTATGAACATTGGTGAAGAGGAACTGGCGGTAATAACATTTCTTGTTTGGTTTAGAAAACATGGGAAGAAACAGCTATCAGAGGAAGAACTCAAAGACAAGATCATAGCTGATGAAAAACTTTACAATGCCACGGTTCTGATTTCGCGTCTTACAGTTGATAAGATCGCTAGACAAACGAGATCGTAAGTAGTTTATTATATTGTTTTGTAATTTAATTTCTCAAACTATTGAATTTGAACGAATAATGAAATAGAATAATAAAAAGAAATTGTAAGCAAAATGAATTTCAAATTCCGTTCAATGTTTTTACGACATTTGATTGGAACGAAATTCAAATTTGGATCAACAAAATATGTAAAGCAATTTTGTAATTGGGCTTTTTTAATTTGAATTATTCTGAGATTATCATTTTCATTTTTCAGAGCAACACCAGTGAGCGGACAATCCACAGTTCGGATGGACGACTCCTTGATGATTTCACCGATTGCACCGCGTGGAGCAAAGAAAACCAGAAGTCGAAGCTCTTCTGGTGCGAGTACGTATTCACCGACGCGCGAAATCGTCACTAGTACGCCGTTATCTTTTGAAAAACCCTGCGAGAATGTTGTTCTCGATAACAGATTAAATACTTTGCCAGAGTTCACTGACGATGAATCGAGTAACGACTAAGAAAGCAAAATGTGTTTCGAATCCATGATTCATTTGTTGTGTTCATGTTTGTCAGTTTGTTATAATTAGATATTTTGTATATTGAGAGATTCAATGATTTTTTGTTTTTATCTCTTTTCTAGGTACTCCGAAAAAGAAGAGAAAAAAGTATATAAGAAAAAATGAAACGAAACGATATAGAAAAAGTCAGTTTTAATAAAAAATGTTACGGCTTTGCAGGCTAGTCCCAGGTTATTTTAAGCTTGTTTTTTTTATTCATTTTCTTATTTATTTTTACTTTGAGAATATTTTTTTGTATGCTTACCGTTTAATTTAGATTTTACAGCGTGAGAAGTCCGAGAGATGGTGGCAATTCGGGTTTCCAGTTCTTTCTGTATGTCTGAAATCCAATTGTCAAAGAAACTCTTCAAAATTTGTTATCATATGTATAGTATACATTTATATATGCATTTGTATATCAAGCAAATGCATAAAAAATTTTTGTTTATACTACTGAATTATCAAAACAAGACATTGTTTTAAAAGCATTGACGAATGATAATTACCTGTGTTTGTGTGGGAAAGCAAATCATTTTGTAATCTTTTAAAGATGCTCACATTTTGCTCAATCGATTCAATCAATGACCGAATTTGTTGCGCCTGTTGAATGTGAACTTTATTAAAAGACTGAGATAATTGTTGACCGTTTAGCTTATTAATCATCAGAGATTCATCATTGGAAGTTGAATTCATCATTATTGATTTGAATTTCCAGTTTCAATCGTCACATTGTCCAGTTTATAAATTTACAAAGTTATAAATTTCAAAAAAAGATGATTACTCACTTGATCGAGAATATCGTTTAGCTTTTTGTTCTGAGATTTTTGCATGTTCATCGACTGTGGGAATTTGATGCCGAAGCCATAATTAGTCCACGAATCTGGTTCAAAATGATGTCATTGTAGTTAAAAAACATTGTCGCGTTGCAGAGATTTTACGAGTTTAATGTTCGAAAAAAAAAAATGAATTCCAAAGATGTACATAAAATTAAAAAATGTATTTTCGCAAAATAAAATAAGATTTTATAGACGTCATGTTATTTCTTATTTTTTCAGTTATCTATGAAATTAATTTTTCAATTGAATACTTTTGAGTTTAACAATTTATATGAATTGAATTTTTCAATATTAATCAAGCAGATTGAATTTAGTTGATCTTTTAATAAATGTTGTTAACGAACCGCTTGTAAATCATTGAGCCGATCTCGCACCATGATAGTTACTAGTTAATCGGTCGCAGGCTGACTGTGCCTTGTGCGAGACAATGTGTGCCTGCGTTATCACTCTTATCAGTACACAATTGATAAAATCCATTGTTTGATCAGCTTCAAAACTAAAAATATTATTCGACACTAATTAATACGCGCGACATAGTTGCGATCGGACGCACACTATGCATCTAACTTGACGATGAAAAAAGGAAACTGACAGTTAAGAGTCAGATGATGGCAAGGCCGGATTTCTTATGCGTTACATTGGCCTTTTGCTTTCCTGCGAATTATATAACACGAAAGAAACAGATGGAGAAATGTGTTCCACTGAGGTCGAACCTGTGCCGGTCTAAGACAAGCGTTAGACTGTTCCACTTCTTCAAGTGTTAATACGCCTATCATTGCGGGACAGGAACGTCGCTAAAATATAATCCGAGGTTTTCTCACAACAATAATTTTACTCTCTTGCTTTTTTTGTTCTTCTCTTTTTTTCAGTTGTAACTTTATTTTTTGTATTAACAACAGTTATGTAAAGCTAGGAAGACCGCTGAATACTTTGGGCGTGACTTTCTGCCGGTGATTAATGGTAATTTTAGTTTCGTGTTGGTAACAAATTTTTCGCGTGTGAATTAATGTGAACTTGCATTCAAAGAAATTGTAAAATAATCGTGCTCCGTTGAGCTTTAAGACGAAACCAATTAATTTGTAATTATAGAAACAAATAATTTCTTTATCTGCGGGTCTAATTTTGGTTGTTTTATCGGCTTTTTATCTACTGTTCGAAATCACTAGAATGTACTCATCTCTTTTGTAAATTATTAACGTACGATGACAGTGCAAGGAGCACAGTAGAAACTTAAAAAACGTTGGGATTAAATTAGACATTTCAATCTCGACTAGTTACAATTTTTTTTTTTTTTTTTTTTTCGGTACCGAAGAAGAATTTAACGGTAAAACTACAAGCGTTAAGGCAGATCAGTCAGTCCTGAGAGACCCTACGTATTTGGAAGTTTACAGATTACGCCGAGCTAGAATCTAATTCAAATAATTTAACGATGCAGTAAATGAATAGTGACAATGTATATTTTACATCTCATAAATATCCAACTCTCTCAGTATCTATAAACTCTCTTTCGTTTATACTCTTTGGCTACTTTCCTTAATTGATCTTAAACGCAGATAACAAAGAATTCAAAATTGAGTATCATTCGAGTATAATACTCGAATTACGAGAACAATAAAAATAGAACCACATGAGCAATTGATCCATGTAATCATTATTAAAAATAGAAAGCTATCGAACGATTGATATATCCAGCTGATTTTATGTAACGAAACCGATCAGTTGCTCGATTTGTCTCTGTGGCTTCTATTTTTCAAATTACTACTCATACATGTTGTTTATCACAAATAAGGAACTAATAATAAAGTAATATTAGTTATACTGTAGTACAATTTTGCTTTATCGTCGAGTGGACGGTATTGTCAAACTTTTTCTTTCAAATTCGTAACAATTTTTGTTCTATACAAAAAGAAACAAACGTACTTTCCATACTTTTGCACTCCAAACATTTTTGTACAATCAAATCTTACATAGCATCTTTTTCTAGTCTTTTTTTTCCTCCGAACTCAAACAGTTAAGAATTTCTTTTTGAAACAATAAGAGCTTTTTAGTGAGCTTTTAGTAACGTTTCAATTGTGAACATTATGCAACAATTACAATAGCTGTTAAGCTTATTGATCCACATCCCCAACGGATTCGTCAATCGACTTATATAACTGGTCAAATTGTGTTTTCATCTTACAATCCCATTTCGATTTTGTTCAATTTACAGTTTCATACAATTTGCTACAGTAAAAAAAACGAATCTTAGTATACGATGATGTGTAGTGTGTTTAACAAATAAATAATTGTACTCGGTGTCAACTTAAGTATCACTTTCGAAGACTAAAAATTCATACGAGCTTTCTCTCGCAAATAATTGGCCACTGATTGGTGCTTGTTCTTGATAGCGAGCTGAAGCGGTGTGAAGCCGTCTTGGTTGACCAGCGAGGGGTCCGCGCCAGCGCCGACCAATTGTTTAGTCACACTCATGTGTCCCATTAGAGCTGCCACGTGAAGAGCACTTTCGCCGTTCTAATTACATAAAATCATACAAGGTAAAACTCATAAATGCTTAACGAATCGGGGTCGTGCAAAATGAGGGACCTCATTTTTAATATTAAATAGGTTGATCTTTTCGAGCTGATTCTAAGTGATAAGTGAAAAATGTCAGAATTAGATCAAATCCTTAAAAAATTGATCTTCTTGTTAGATAATTAATTTACATAATATATAGAATGTTAAATTCCTGATGCAGATCAACATTTTTTATGGTGATAATAATGTAACATTTTATTAAATATGAAAGTTCTACCGAATGATAATTAAAATTATTAATTGAATTCCAACGTTTAAGAATCAAAAACGAATTCTAGATCTAAAATTATACAAAATCACTGCAAATATTTATCTCGATTTATCAAATTTCATTTGAATTCAATTTAAATTTTTAAATTTAAGAAAGAATTCCTCGCAAAATGTCAAACCAATTAAATTCGATTTGTCGAAAATACAAAATTTTGTGCAATTTTTCAGTTAGTTTTCATTTAGAATAATAAATTCTGTTAAAAACTTGAAAATACCGAAAGGAGGTCTAAATTCGGGTGGTATTTAAGTAGTTCGTCGACAACAGCCGTGTGTCCTTTATGAGCCGCCTTGAACAGTGGTGTCGCACCGTCCTGAAAAGTAAAATACAATTATATTTCAACTCGAGTGTCTCGTTTTTTAACGTATGAAAAGAAAATAAAAGAACTTGACTGAAGGCACATCGACATTCACAAGAGACACTTACGTGCCGCGTCGAATCAACCTTTGCGCCGGCTTTTAAGAGTCGTCTCACTACGTGATCGTGCCCCATTTGAGACGCGATCCACAAGGGTGTCGCTCCGTCTGCTCTTGGGCTGTCAATTGCTACACGGTGCGCTACAAGGGTTTCTACCGTGAAAATGTGGCCGTTTTGAGCGGCTACAAAGAGTGCTGATGCACCATCCTGAAAAAAAAATTGAAAAAGAACTTGTTACTAAACAGAAGAAATTCTTTAACAAATTTGGTTTTCCCCGTTTTCAAAAATGTATAATCAAAAGTTGAATAGTAAATTTACAACAACAAATAAATAAATCTACCAAAGTAAAACTTTTAGAAAAATTTAAAGTTATTTTTACAGGTGTGTGATAAAGAAATAAAAACGAAAAAGCTCAAGGAGAGTTTTAAACAAAATAACAATGAGAATTGAACAATTGTTATTTTAGGATACCAAAACTAAACATTTCAAGTTTAAAGGTTATTCGTGATTAACACCATTAGCGCGGATATCTCTTCAAACATTTCGAAAATGGTATCCTCTCTGAGTCATGCAAAGTTTGACTATTAGGAAAAGGCGATAAGTCAATGTGTTTTCGGTGTCGATCATGTACAAGTTTCCCTTTTCCATGCCAGCAAAAGTCACCTTCATATGTGCATTCACGTTGGCCCCTCTTTGGAGTAGAGTTTCTACCACTTCGTGATGTCCATTTTGACAGGCGACAAACATTGGCGTGCCTCCATCCTAGATAATAAAACGAAAAGAAATCGTTAAAAAGATAACAAACAAATATACTTTTCAATTCAAGTTGTTTACAAAATTTTTTTCAAGTTCCAATTTTTTTTAATTCAATTTTCCAATTTCTACTTGTTTGCAATTTTTAATTACAAATGTTTAATTTTTCATATTTTTGATTGTTTAAACTTACGATACTTCGTGCATCTACAACTGCTCCATGATCTAAAAGACAGTTAACAACGTTTAGAAATCCACCTTGGGCTGCAAAAAAGAGCGCCGTAGTTCCAGACTGAAAATAAGAAGCATTTTTTTTCATCTTTCTTTTTTGTAGTACTTATAGTTTTTTTTAATAATTTTTATATTTGAATTCATAAGTTAAGGAAGCATCACCAGTTTTCAAAAAATGTAAACCCCATTGTTTTTAGTAACATGTGATAAATATATTGGCAAGTTCGAGCGCCAATTCGGAACGCCCGAACGGTATATGCCACGCTCTAAATTAGTTTGAGCTCATGGTGTAAAGTTGCGTGCAAGGAATTCAAATCACGGAAGTTGAACCAGTTGAACAAACGCGCGCGCTCCATGCTTCGATGCAAAATCTCTTCTCACTTCTCACGTTTCGTTGTTCGCTACTGGTCAATGAATACAACTTGACTGCAATCAATTAATGACTTAATTGCACCGGAACATGACAGTGCAATCATTTCTCTGTTTACTTTTTTTTCTAATGTTCTTTTTGTTATACTTTCAGATTGAATTCCAATCTATAATTACAACTTGTAATTACAACTCGTAATTGCAAATTTCAATTACAACGTCAGTTTGTTGATTCATCTGCTTCAAAATTTTCAATTTTATAAATTTTACAATTACAAAATTGAAGTACTTCATTTTTTATCTTGGAATAAATATTTTTTCAATTAATGTGGGTGTGTGTTTGAAGCGTTCTTTTTTTGTGAAATGCGTGAGCGATCGCTGAGAATTTAATCTATAGGATTGTGCGCATCTAAAAAAGACGACAGGAAACCTATCCATTACATGCCGCAGAAATTCTAGACTGAAAGTCATAGAAAAAAAGTGCGTGTTTTATTTGAAACAAGTGCATGAGTAATCGGATAAAGAGAAAACATTGTATTAATTGTAAACAAAAAGAGAACATCTTTATTTAATTTAAAAAAACCTTTTTATGAAATGTAATTAATTGAATTTTCAAACATAATTTTATTTTAATCGCTGATTAAATTACACGTACAAATTATTTCCTGCGTCAAGGAATTTGCAAAGCAAAAAGAAAAAATAATTTGTTGATCAAAGAAAAAATTAATCTACTTTCATAATTATTTTCCAGTTCAATTTCTATATAAATTTATCAAAATGTACATTCAAATTGAAAAAAAAAACATTTCATTTATCTCACTATTCTGTTTATTAAATATGACTTTTATTTACTTGTATTATTCATTATCAAAATTAATTTTACATAATCTGTAGGGAGGAATAGTACAAGTATAATTAGCAACTACGTATGGCTTGCTAAGTTTGATTTTCAGCTCAAGCATTGTGTGGAAATACTCACTAATCGTTTTGCGTTTGCATCGGCTCCTTGTTGTAATAATTCAATCACTACGTCGATATGGCCACAGGCTGCAGCTAAAATTAACGGAGTCGTTCCATCCTAAAATATTTATAACAAATTCTAACGTCACAAAATAGTCGATCCTTTTTGAAAATCTCTGAAGTTTATCTCAAATGAACTTATTCAATTAAAAATAACAAATAAAAATAACAAATGACTAAAAATGTTTGATTGATTGAAATTTCAATTGTTAAAATAATTTTAATTATCAAAAAACCTTGTCCTTGCAGTCAACATGAACACGTCCCGAGTCAAGAACCATTTGCAGACGTTGAAGATCGCCCCTTTCAGCAGCCAAATATAATTTCATGTCCCAAGGCGACTCTTTCTGCAAAATTTTGTCACAAGTTTTATATTTAGTAAACGAGGTATTTATACAGGAGAAAACAAACAAATCACGAAAATCATTTCAAGGTAAACAAAATTGTTCAAAGTTAAATGAAACGTGTCAGATTGATAAGAATTTTTGCATTCCATATTTGCGTACTGATAAATAAAAAAGTCTTAAGGTAATAAGCATTTCAAATTAAAAACCAGATTTCAATTTGTTTTAATCAGCGTGACGAAAAAAATCTGCAAAGCTTCGTGTAGTACAACCATGAGAAGATAAACCGCCTATTGTCGTAAGAGTCGTAAACAATTTTTTTCATTGAAAAGCAAAAAGTTCTCAATGATTGTTGTTCCTAACAATGCATTGCATAACTGTCGCAAGTCAGAATGAAGTGACAGAAAAAAATTGGAATGAAAAGTTGTCGCGACAATTCTCACCTTCATTGACATTGTTGAAAATTGGTCCGACGCACGTTCTCTCAGAATGCTGAAGTGTCGCAAAAATTAATCGACATTACAATTGATCGATTAGCCGGGAGAACCAATTAATTAAAAGTGTAATTAACAATTTTCGGTTTCGCCAACTGTTGCAGCTGTCAAAATCGTACCGATGACGGAACGCTGACAGGCGCCGGCTGTTTTGGCACCGAACCACCGAGAATTGTCACTGTCACCAAACGTGTAGTTTCATCGCAAATAATCGGCGCCGAAATTCGTCGCGGGAATGCCGCGTACACTCTTCGCCAAACGCATCGTTGTGCTCCGAATGTCATCGGCCAAATGCCACATTCCGCTTTGTAGGCTTGCTTTTAAGTGCCGATCTATATCCCGTATCCGCCGCTGGGCGACGCCACCGTCGATGTCAACAAACCATCAATTGTCGCAATTTTTTTTGACACTTTCAAACTACAAATGAAAATTTATGCGAACAAAAAAACAATCATTTTTGTTGAGGTCAAATTTATTTACAAGCAATGTAGCAAAAACTGAAGTTTAAAATCAAGAAGAGGACATTAAATAGATTGTAAAAAACGTTCAGATTTGACGTAGGTCAAGTATGTTTACGAGGACTACCAATCTTTTATAAAAACGTAAAAAAATGTTTATTACGTTAATTATATAGAAAAGGAAAATGTTTTCAAGGTCAAAAATTATTTACAAATAAAAATTTATGACAATGATAAATATATGTGAAGCAAATGAAAGAGAAAACTAAAGAAAATGTCAGTTTTGCCCAAGGTCAGGTTTGTTTACGATGGGAAATGTTTTATAAATATAAACAGGAATTGTAGTGATTTCTATTAGATCGAAGAGTCGTGACTATGTATAGAGGTGATGAAAATAAAAATTTCACTTCAAGGTCAATTGAAAGTTTAAAGTGAATTTAAATTTAAAATAGGCATCCAAGAAAACGAAATGAAAAGTTATCTGTCGAAGGTCAAGTTTTTGTTACAATGAAAATTATTAACAATTTTTTGTTAATAATAAGATGAGTTAGTGATTTACGGACGGGAAGATAGTGACTATGCAGAGGTCATTTTTAAATGTTGTAAAAATATATTTAGCATTAAGCAATTGCAAAACTATACAAAATGTGACCAAAGGAAGAAAACAAAGCGGTTTTCATTCCGCATCTAAAAGTTGGTACAAAACAAACAACGTTGTTTGTTATAAATATAACGTAATTACGCGTGAACAAATTTGTTTAAAAAGGAATAACTTACTGTTAAGTAATGTTCGATTGAACAGCAATCGTTTTCTTTGCGATAGATTTGAAAAATCTATGCTATGTTCACAAGTAACCCATCAACACCAAAAACAAAGGCTCTTAATATTAAAATTAATGGTCAATTATTTAACAGATACTTCTTAGGCACAATTAGACTCGCAGAAGCCAACAATATTTTACAACTGATTCCCTGAGTCCGCGCGTGAGTTCCAATAAAGTTCAAGTTAAACTCAAATTCAGTTTTTTTTTTTTGTATGTAAAACATTTTTAATCGGAGACCAAATAATTTAGACAGAAAATTAGTAGGCACGCGCCATGAGAGAAAAATGATATTAAGCTTGTACGGTATTCACATTTATACAGTGTCTTCTTTTTCATCGTGGTTCATTTTTACAATTGTTATTGTCGATTTAGATGATAATCGTTGTTTTAGATTCTAACTTATACTAAAGAAAATCCTTGTGTCTGTTGAATCGCTTGCAAAAGTTTGGTTCTGAGTCTTTCTCTTGTTTGGTACCGCGGCAGATCCAAAAGATTAAAGCACGTGTGGGCCACTGGCAAATAATTGTCATCTGACATCGGTTGGATGGTAATCTAAAAAAATCGAATTTTAAAAGAGGTCTGACTTTTTTAAAATTATTTTCTGAACAATTTCAACATTATATTACAATAAATTCTAAAACATATATTATACATTAGCTAAAAATTCGTGCTTCGCACGCATATTTGCGTCGCTGCACTATTAAATGCAGGATAACGTCACTACAAAATTAAATTTAAAAACAATAAGTGGACAATTGTTTCAATTTCCACAATTTTTACTTTGATATGAAAACGAAAATATGTTTGTGTTTGTGAGTATCAAAATCGAAAAAAGTCATTCAAAAATACAACTAAAACAATATTACCTTGGAATAATTGAAAATTCATTGCACGATTCAATTTTCATTATCATTTAGCATAATTTTTATATTACATTAGAACCATTTTTATATACTATTATAGTAAAGATGGTTAAGATTTATCTTAAAATTTTTGAGTCTTGTATCCGTCTTTGTTATTTATAACGTTTCGACGTAACAAAAAATATTTCTATTTTCATGTCTAGTATAACAAAATATATCCACTTGGACAAAATTTTTTTCAGTTCTGGATTTTTGAAGATTTTGTTCAAAAATTAACGTAAATTACAATTTTTTTAATAAGTTTTATTATTTATTGAATCAAAAAGTAATAATATTTCCAATTAATGTTAAATTCAATATTATAATTGAACATAATCCATCAAAAAACGGAAGAAAATTCGTCGCCGAAGAAAGTTGAAATTTGATATTTTTGAAATTTTTTCAAAAAATACTTCTCAAATCAAAATTTTAAGTAGCCTATTTTAATTCTGTGATGCTAAAGAATAACCATGTATAATTTTATTTCAAATATATCGTTTAGTTTCAGAGTTTTTCGCTGACAAACAAACAAACAAACATACTTTCATTTTTATATATTAGTAAGGATAAGGATTTATTCATCTGAAATTATATTTAAAAAATGATACAGATTTAACAGAACTAAAATAGTCAAAATATGAATCCTATTTTCCAGAATTTCAATGACAGAAAGTCACTAATATGTACAAGGTCACTAACTGGGACATTTACCTTAACACTAGAACGCCCGATGGCACTTTTGTTGTACCAGTACCTAAAGTTAATTTTCTGTTTATAAATTTGTATTATGTTAATTATACATTTTAAGTCAATTTTTATTGAGTTGAATGTCCAGAAATATCGCCTATTAACTTTTTAATGAATCATTTTTATCATCTTATATTAAAAACTGGGTTTGTATTTTTTGGCAAAATACGTCCGGGCGTTTTAGTGTTAATAGATAGAAAGATAAATGAATAACAAAATTTATTTACCACGTTTATAAAATGAATATTGAAATTTGTAGGACCTTGCGACGATTTGATA
Organism: Trissolcus basalis; assembly: GCA_025266255.1. Taxonomy (NCBI): domain Eukaryota; kingdom Metazoa; phylum Arthropoda; class Insecta; order Hymenoptera; family Scelionidae; genus Trissolcus; species Trissolcus basalis. Next base: position 23,754 of record JAAMPD010004102.1, read on the forward strand.
AAAGCAGCCTCGTCAGCAGCGTCCTCTTCGTCGGTCATCAAAATTTCAACGTTCCTGATCCTGACCGTGGTGGCGCTGCAGGCGTTCCTTTCAAGATGATAAACCCTTCAGCCCGCCGACAACCTCTTGAACTCGACTATCTCACCATACATCGATTGATATATATTTTACTATATAAGTACGAGAAACAACAAGGAACCTAACTAAATGAGAAGAAACCCCCTAACAAAACAAAATTGGCGCGTCGCTCGGACGTGTGCCAATAAAAAAAGAAACCTAACTAAACTCGTGAAAATAGAAGCGCTCTATTTTTCGACGACGAGATAGATAGATATATTTGAGAGGTGTTGTTTCGAGTACGGAGGAGAGACACTGTAAATAAAATCAGGGTAAAAGACAAGATGGCCACCTGAGGGTTGGCCAATCCTGCGTATTTTTTCCAGTCTAAATGTAACTTGCGGTTTTGTCAGCGTAACCGATTTGTATAATGACAGGTTTATATAGGCGCAAATTAGTTTCCTGCACATTTGTATATATTATACATATGATTATAATTTAAATATTGTATCATACGTGAAAAACTGTTGGTAACAAAAAGCGAGTTGGAAGCTGGTGTAACGGGCCTGGGGCTCGTTCGGGGTGGGTATGGACCAATCGTTTCGAACAATTCGACTGTACTTATTTGCTGCTTAAGGCGTTGTCTGAATTGTTTCGAAAACAGACAAAGTATACGATGTAATCGTCAGCGCCAAAAAACCAAAAAAAAATAACGGACGAGCGAATTCATCTCTATGGCATGGACCTTTTGTTTTTTAATTGTAAATACAAAGTGTTTGTGTGGTGTGTTCCTAAACTCCGCCAGGGGTCATTTTGGGACACTTTTTAACATGCAGTATTAATGGTTGATCAATATTTAAATTTTACTATTATAAAACCACTGCCATCTTTACTTTTAGAAAAGCTGTTTTCCTATTTTGTTTCTCGAGTTTAGGAACACATGCATTTGACTAATTCTTAAGGTTAAGAAGATCGGCAAAATTTTTAATAACTTGTAATATAAAGAGGAGTGAATAAAAAAAAAGAAGTTGTGTGTGCCACTTTTGTATGCGTGTGAGACGAGGAGAGCGAGAACGTTTGGGAGATAAACGAAGATGAAAAAAGGAAAAATAAAAAAAAAGTGGTTCGACTAGCATTTAAAAAAACTATTCTGTACAAGGATGAATATATATATAAATTGAATATATGCATATATTTTTCGTTTATCACTGTGATGGATACATAAATATTATAAATATTAGGACCTAAGACGGTTTGAGTGTTTTTCTCTAATATATTTGTTTTTTCTTCTCCTCTTCGTACCTAAGCACCGTTCAATTTTGCGCCAAACAATCGTGTTTTCTGATTGTCGAAGTCTGATTTTTTTTAAATTTAATTTACACAAGCCATTTTTTTTACTCATGAAAAAGTTCATGACGAAAAGCGAGATTTTTTCACATTTTATTGTTTGAGATGAAACGTTTTGGCGCTAATTATAACGGTTGCAAAAGAAACATTGTGAATTTTTGCGATGTAAGAAAACGATTGTGAGTGGAATTTTTTGTTTTTCTTCATCAAAATGCACACTGACATTTTTAGCTAAGAACAAATTTTAAACCAACCGAACATTGTTGAAATAAAGTAGAGAACTTTTTTTTTCATCATGAAGATTTTCCAATTGTTGGCAGGAATTAAAAGTGGAATTTTGTTTGAAAATGGAGAAATTGATACGATAAAGGAAAACAAAAAAGATGACTACAGTTGCTCTGAAAAAATCATTGTTAATGTATATTAAATATATCGACAATTGTCACGAACAAAACTTCATACAACGATACATTATAATGCAGTCAGAGAGCGATTGGCTGGCTTCCTAATTTCGCCGGCGCGCTTGTGAAGCAACTAAACTGGGAAAGGACAGCGACACAAATTTGTTAGAAAGAAAAAAATGAAAAAAAAAACGTGTATTGTCTTGTCAAATTCATTCATATCTGCCTTTTCCTGAGCAAATTTGTCATTTTAAAATTAAACGAGTGTCGATCGATGCTGATTGTGTACGAGCTAGCAACATGTGTAATGTTTATTATTATATTTTGAATACGAAATATACATATTAAAAATACCTTTTGTCCGTTTTTTGAATATTTATATCCAATCTCCTGGTCCATTTCTGTTTTTGATTTTTTTCAATTTTGTAAAATTGATAAAAATAAAGTGAAAAAAGTAAAAAAAGTCATGTTTTTAGGTGAAATGTTTTAGATCAAACGATGAACTCCAGTCATTTATTTCGTCATCTCACTAATCTAAAAGGATTGATCGGTGATCAGAAATAAAAAGTCGAGTATTCATGACATATCAAAATACTTTATTCAAAGCCAATTTTTTGTGTCAGAGAAAAAAATGGTTTTTTGGTCAGTCCATCAGTTCTCCATTAAATGTTCCTCCGAAATCAAAAAAACTGATTACAATATCTTTTTTTTTGTTCACATCACAATAACGTTACTAAGACGATCTAACAATTCGCTTATAAACTTTTAGTTTCTTCTTTTTTTTTCATAATCAATTATATATTAAAAGCTTTTTTATTTCAAAATGCTCTACTTTGAGTTGATGAATCTCCGAATTAATCTATGAATCATTTCAGACCACGTATCACATCTTGCGCATTAAAATTAAAATAAATAAATTGGTTCTCAAAAATACTTCACGGTAATTTAATAAATTAAACGAAAATGCAAGCTAAATTTGAAAATGCTGAGTTTAAGTTCAAATTGCACGGGCACTATTTGCTTTTTTATGTTGTAAAAAAACAAAAAATGTATTGCACACAAAACTGAAATGACTCATTCGCGATTAATATAAAAAAAAGTTAATAAATAGAATTAAAAAAAATAGAAAATAAAAAAAAATGTGCATTCGAGAGAGATTGTTCATCTGAGATCTCAATTATAAAAAGACCTTAACTACTAGTCTTCAATCAAGTCTTCAATATCATCGGTTGAAAGCCTTGGGTAAAACCTCTTATCACAAAAGTCCTTATATTTTGTCAAAACATCCCTTCCAGAGACATAAAACTTCCTCCCCGTTGGATCAAGGACAAAAATTACAAAATTCTTGGTTTCAAGATTTTCATTCCTTCATCTCGAATTAAATATTTGCATACCGACGATACAATTTTTAATGACAGACGAAAAAAAAAAATTGAAGAGGACAATCCTAATCAACGTTCGTCTGAAGACGAAAATCCTCTTGTCGCGCGAATGAGTGCAAAAAATCGCTAAGCTTGGAAAAACTTTTTGACTAGACGTATTTACATTCAAATAAAGTTAATTTCAAAACCGTCGCTGCTCAGCGATTTTTTCACCTCGTCCCACTTCCTTCGGAGCACCCAAGACAAAAGTGCGAGAAAAGGGTCAGCGAATTTTTGATCCTCAAGGAGGATCGCATTGGCTGAACCTTTTTTACAGTCGAAAAAACGTGAGGGGAAGGGGACTGGCACGGGCTGTCTACTTGCACAAGTATCGTGCACGTAAAATTACACATCCTGGCTTATTCTTAATTGTAAAATCTTGAATCATCCTATACCCTAATCGGAAATCGCTTTTTGGTGACTCGAACGAAAAATACAAATTTCATACAAGATTTTACGAATGTCAGTCACCAGAAGCTCATAGTAAACTTGATGAGAAATAAATAAGTTACAACACAATTCATTGAGTTGAGAAATAAATAGGAAATTTCATTAAAAAATGATTCTGATTTGAAATAAACATTTGTCATGAGTCAATAAAAATTATTTGAATTTGATTGAGTGATACAATCACCGGAGGGGGAAGTGACATCCTTCCCACCATTGAAAACTCCGCTTCTGGCGAAAACGCACAAATATATCATTGTAGTAAATAATTCAAAATCTCTTCTGTGTAAATGGTAACAAGAAAAGTTTTGATTTGAGTTTTGAGAGACAAATGCTTAACGAAAAATACTGTGCGCTTAATACTTTGAAAAAAAAAAAGAATCAACGAAAGCGAAAGGAAATGCAATTTTGCAATTATTTACTACCAGTCGTCACCAAAAACGAAACAAAAGACAACAACGTTTTCAGCTTTTCGAACGCTACGTTTGAGTTTACGCGGTGCGCTTAAATCTCCACTTGAGTTTGCTTTTTTTTTTCTTTACAACTAACATCTCGCCAACAGGGAACACTAACTTTCATTTTTTTCAATGGGGAAAAAAATGGAGTTGGCCGTCCCTGTAAGTTTAGTTTCGGAATACATCTTTTACAACTTTGATTTTATACACACTTCTCTGTCTCGTTTAAATATTTATGTGAGACAGATTATGAGATACACAAGTAAGTAGACATCTCGCGGTTTTATCACATCTTTACAGGCCAAAATCACGAGTGGAAAAATCGTTTTTTTTTTTTTTGTTGATTTTTGTTTCTTTCGTTATAAATTATAAATAATTGCAACCACTCGAAGGAAAAAAAAATGCTTCAAAACCACGCGGATGAGATTCGAAAACTTAGAAGCAAAAATTGACATTATCTCACTTTTTTCTCTTTTTTTTTTTTAAACTTTTTTTTTGTAAGCTTTTCTCCTGCCACTTTCTCGGTTTCGTTTATTCAGTTTTTTGTTTTTTTTTCTTATTTTTTTTTCTTCACTTAGGATTAAGTTGTGGTTTTAGATAAATACCGATTACTGATAAAAATTAAATTAGGTTTCGGAATCTGCCGCACTTAGAAGTTCAGATGAATTAGTATCGGATGAAAATCGAAAAACGAACCAAAACACATTTGGTCTTTCTTTCTTCAGGGACAAACTCACTTTTGTCAATCTGCAATTCAACGTCTCTTTCCATGGCGACGTGGGAATTTTCTCCTTCGACTGTAACAAGAGGGAAGACAAAACGTTATTGAGACGTGACAACTGGTGACAATCAAAAAACGATCGGATGCATTTTTGAATTAAATTTAAATTGAATCGAAATGTTTGTCATATGCACCTAATTTTACTCGGCGAGGGTACTGGCGCATGTTCAGCGATAACAGGTAACTGTGAATTAAATCTGGCGGTTGGTTTGTAAACGGCAGCCGTGCGCGAAGACATTCTCCAGATGAGGTTCTGCCTGTGCGGTGTATGCTCTTGCGCATTGTACTTGCTCAGAATTGTTCCAACGATCTCATGTGTGGCGTAGAAGCTCTCATCAGATATCTGTAAATTTCAAATCACAAAATTAGTAATCCAGTCAAAATCAAATTGACAAAACAAAGTTCTTTATGATTATGCAAATTTTTAGTTCATCGAACCTTGCAGATCTTTTGCAATTCAGAAGCAAACTCCACCAGTCGCAGAAGTTGTGCATTTTTGTTCTCGATCTCGATTTCGCCTTTCAAATCATCTTCCTGAGTGTTCGAACGGCCGACGATTTCATCCAAGTATGCACAAAGTGAAACCAGGGCAACTTCGCAGCTCCTGATGTTTGCACATTTTCCGTTACAGGCTACCATTTCCAAACGTTGGATCAGTTCTGATTCCTGAAAAAATTCAAGAAGACGATTAGGATTAATTAATTCAAAATATTGTAAACAATGATATTTGTGTAATAGATAACAAGTATATAACAAAATATATCATTTTTGGCGTGTAAAGATTTAGGCGCCAGGTATTTGAGATTTATCAGTTTTCGGGCCTGAAATTTTGAGCGCCAAATATATGGGATTTATGATTTTCGACGCCTAAATATTCAGGCACCAAAAACTTGAGGAATTTATAAGTTATGGTGCTTAAAATTTTCGGCGCCGAATATTTGAGATTCTATCAGTTCTGGCGCCAAAACTAATAAATCCCTTAAATATCTGGCGTCTATAAATTTTTAGCGACAAATATTTTAGATTCCTCCAATTTTAGCGCCTAAAATTTTTGAGATTCCAACAGTATTGGCGCCTAGAATTTTAGAGCACCAAATATATGGTTTCCAAAAGTTTTGGCGCCTAAAATTTTTGAGGTTTAATTAATTTTGGCGCCTAAATTTCTGGACGCCAAATATTCGAGATTCCATCAGTTTTAGCGCCTAAAATTTTCGAGCGCCAAATATTTAAGATTCCTCCAATTTTGGCGTCTAAAATTTTTTAGCACCAAATATTCAAGATTCCAACAGTTTTAGCGCCTAAAATTTCTCCCACCACAAAATCAGATTCCCTTAATAATTTCGTTACAAAAAAATGTTTTTTACCAAGACAAGCGAATCGAAGAGTTCTCCAAGAGCAATACCACAGGCAGCGGCTCTGAACATCCGATGGAAGATGTTAAGAAAATTGAGAGCAGTGACAGGGTTAGTCTGGGGATGCCAGTTGAGTTTGTTGTTGATAAGCTCGGACATGCGTCGAACGTCGCCGCTGGTGCACTTGACCTGCGAGATTTTGACCAGGTACGTGAGGTCGAGGGGCTGCGAGAGGCGTTCCGCGGCGAGGTAGAAAGCGGCGACGCTGATGCAGGGCATGTGCTTCGGCTGGACGATCATCTTGGTGAGAAACCGGTCCATGAGGCTGATGGCTGTGAAGAACACTTCCGAGGGCAACTCAAACCAGACCTTGAGACACCTGAGGACGTGCACTAGGCCGTCCCGGTTGTCCATAGTCGCTACGAGCTCATCTGGTTTAGCCGATGGCAGCTGGAGGTTCGGCTGGTATTTTGATTCGAGCAACAGAGCCTCTTGCAGGTGATCGTACAGGGAGCGCAGAGCATCCGGTACAGGCGAGCCTGATGTATCCATCCTTGCAGAGTATGACCAGCGTTGATGATGACGAAATTTAATACAGTTTCACCGTCAATCCTTAGGCCCTCACCAGTCACACTACAAGAATGGCCCAACTGGCTAGCCTCGTATCTGAAACAACCAAAACAAATTTCATCAGTCATTATGCTTTTTTCAAACATCAACGTTTTAAGGTAGTTATCGCGTGAGACAGGTTTACAAGATTAACAAAAGATATTTACACTAAACGATTCTTTATTGTATGCATTTTTATATATTAACAAAAAAAATAGTGGTTAACGACAAGTTAAAAAAGATATTAATGATTTTTTAGTACATTTGATTGAATGCGATAGAAAGAGACAGATATACAAAATGTACAGTTTTTGATTTTTTATCACTACTTGAAAATAAGATTAAGAAATAAAAATCTTATTTAATAACATAAAATTAAACCAGGAATTCATTTAAATAAAAAAACCGATACCTAAACGACCATTTAAGGTCAATTTTTTCAAATTTATCAAGTGACTTCACTAAATTGAGGTTATGACAAGTGTGTATGAATTGTAATGAAATTTTACTTAGTTTTTTCTTCAAAAATATGTTAAAAAATTGAAAATCGATGTTTTCAATAGCTTTCACAAATTTCTGTTTTGTGTTTTTTGTCAAAACCCACAAATTTGAAATTTAGTCTTCAACTTGACTCACGTATACGCGGTAACTACCATAATTATAAAAACATGTATCGAATTTGATATCAGACGAATGTTTAGACGTCGTAGAGTAATTTGAGATATGAAACATGATTATTAATTGCAAAACGTGATCACAATTAGTGACCGCGTTTTTCAACAATTCTAACCTACAAAAACCCCACATGAAAAACGCGGTCACTAATTATGATCGTATTTTACAATCAATCTTTACGTTTTACGTCTTGAAATATTCTTCAACAGTGAGAGAATCGTTTGAATATTCTTTAACATATTTATTTACTTTATTTGACAAAAATGCATCAAATTAACAAAAATGTAACAATGTCGGTAATGTAGGTCGCACATCGTCTTTGACATCCTCTTAATAAATAAAATTGTATAGACATTTTCTTTTTCCTTTTTCGTCCGTTCAATTCGAACGAGAAAAGCGTGTTGCTCGCGGCAAATGAAACGTAATTAATTGTATAAATAAATGGTACATTTATTTATACGCCCATCGATAATGCATTTATGAAATTCAACGAAGAACCATCAAGCATTAAACCACTTACATTTAATTTGGCCATAAACTAGTAATGTATAAGTCGTAAAATAAGAAATGTACTTTAACCAGTCGGGATGCACTTATTTCAAGAATGCTGTACGCAAATCAGGACTGGTGCATATAAGAAACAATTCATTGCTTCCTAAAAGCCTTGCGATTTTACGACCGAGGAATATCATTTTGGAATATCAGTTAAATTTATTCCTCCGCTCTGTGGTGTCTATGTTATACTCTCGATGTTTAGTTTATTTGATAATCTGCGTTATAATTTGTATATCGTAGTGAGGAAATTATTGAAAATGTTATCGACGATGAATTAAATGGCTGCGAATGAAAATATGAAAGGAGAGGCGAGTTGTGTGCGAACGAAATAAAGTTATATTGGATTGGCGATTGCGCGCCGGCGAAATTGAAAATGTCCCGTGAAAAGGCGCGTGATTGGATTGTGTTGAAGGGGAGCAGTAGCCAGTCGATAAGCAGAGACAGGGAAAAAGCAACGAGCTATAGGCGGTGGGAACTGTAAAACGCCGCGTTTTAACGACAGGAAGCTTTGCCCGCGGTGAACATATGTTCCGAGCGCTTATGCGCATTAGTTGCAGAGCTGATTATGGTCGCGGCTAATGCGAAGCTTGCTCTCGGAGAAATGACTTTATTTTGCGGTTGCAGATGACGTGGCGTTGCGAGCCAAAGGATTTATTTAAGAAAGGGTGCATGTTTTCGGAGAACGAATATAAAACGCCTATTACGAACACCGTGGACAAATATTTTTAAATATTTATACTCCCATTTGTCTCTCCGATTTCAAATTGTTTGTCTGTCACTTATAATATAGTGTGTTATCATTTTTATTATTGTTAATCGAATGGAAATTCAATTTGTTTAATTGACTGAGTGAACTAATGTTTTACTTATTAATATTAAGTAAATTGAAATTTTTTAATTATTAAAAAGTGAAAATTGATTTGTTTGATCATATTTTCAGTTATTCATAAGTTGCCATTAATTTGCGATAATTTTTGTAAATCTATGAGTTCAATGAACTCATATTTATGAGGGTAACTGAAATTTTATATCAAATTACTTATTGTGTAACAAAATATTCACTTTTTCTATGAGTATAGGAGTAGCTCTGAAATGTAAAGTTACCAAAGTTTATTACAAAACTCAAAAATTTTATTTACAGATGGAATGGTATTGCGATGTACTTATACAAAATTTCCTTTATCATTAAAGGATTTTGACCAGTTTATATGAACAAATTTAAAAATTGTCACTTATTGTACGTGGTTGATTCTGGGCTCATCGAATAAGTGAATATTCACATACAAAAAGTGAAATTTCACTTTTCAAATTTAGAGAGTTTGATATAGTGCAATTTAAACCGAAAACTTGTTATAATTAATTATGATAATTCTAAAATTGTATGACTAATTCTGTAATATATTATTAATATCCGTTTAAGAAATTACTTTTAACATTTTATGAAACTGTTTGACAAATTCAAATTTTTCAAAAATTTGCCTACAGATGCGTCCGTATAAGTAAATTTATAATTAAAAATTATACAAAAACGTGCGACTATTTTGCGGAGTTGTATGTACCACCAGATATAATCAAAGATGTAAATACTTAATTGCGAACAAATATTTTTGCTTTTGTATTTGAAAATTGATGAGGAGGCAAAAAAAGACAAAAAAAAGTTGGATGCCGATCGTATAAAAAGCCTCGGGGAGCGTCTGAAAATTTGCAAACGAGACAAAAAAATGAAGGGTGCAATGAAAAGGAGAGTTAAATAGTTGGCGCGGAAAAGAAATGCGGCAGCAAGGTTAAGCGCAAAGCACGCTCTCTCATTCATCTCGAAAACGCCATGCTAAACATAGTCTATGGGCATTTATACGAGCGACTGCAGAAACGCGTGTACAAGATTTGCACGTAGGGACAGTGCAAGTTGAGCATCGATAACAGCTCGTCGGAGGAATTCTTTGTAGTTCGGCTTAAATAGACCGCAGACACTCTGTCCCATCTTGCCAAAGGGCTATTTAAGCTTTTTTCCTCGCTCTTATATATTCCTTCGGCTGTGCACATTTTTTTCTTCCCATTTTGTTTTCAGTCCTCATCACCACGGCCTGTTTGCATTTTAATTACTACATGTGCAATACAGTCAAAAAGAGCCCTGCGTGAGGACTCTGTTTGTTCACATTGTCATCGTCGTTTAAACAGAGGAGACACACCAACACTTCTATTATAAGTTTCGTTTGATGGCTTAATTAACTCATTTGCATGCTTATCAACTTTGATTCTCGTTCCATTTAGATATATGATTTCATTACGTATCACGCGGATCGGAGGAAAAACATTTGAATTTTTGATATGAAAAATTTGACTCGCTTCGGTGGTTTCTGTTTTTCTGATGGGACATGGCGATATCAAAGAAAATTCCCACGCGGACAAAAGTATATTCAAAATACATGCAAAAAGTATATTTATAATATATTGTATTTATAATGTATTTTTTATATTTAGTGTGTATATGTCAAATTTGTATTTAATTTATATAAGATCTTGCCGCTTTGTATTCATGATGTAAACGGTTTATACTCAAAATGTTAAAAGTTTATATTTCATCTATATAATATATGTTTAAAATATATTTCAAAATATATTCAACGTATATTATCTATATTTAGAATGAATTGGCAATGTATTATCAATATATTTACATAATATTGATAATATTATTTATTTGATTTTATTTATTTATTAGATTTATCATTATTCGAAAAAATAATATTTATAATATAATATATTTTTTATATTTAGTGTGTATATGTAAAATTTGTATTCAATTTATATAAGATCTTGCCGCTTTATATTCATGCATGATATAAACGGTTTATACTCGAAATGTAAAAGTTTATATTTCATTTATATAATATATATTTTCAATATATTTCAAAATATATTAAACGTATATTTTCTATATTTAGAATAAATTATATGTTTTATGTATGGACAATATATGATCCTTTTCACTAGGGATATCATATATTAAATATAATTATATATTAAATTATATTAAATATCTATTATATTTGAAATATAATTGAGAATATATTTTCATCCGTGTAGGATGTTAAACCCACACGGACAAAAATATATGTTCAAATATATGCGGAATTTATATTTTTCATATAAAGTAAAATATATTTTTTCGATAAAATTTATATTAATTTTATATTTAATTTATACAACTTATTGCCGCTTTATAAACGATTTATAAATCACGTATACATTATATATAAATGAATATATCTTAAATATAAAAATATATGTAAAATATATTTTAAAGTATATTTTTGTCCGTGTGGGAATAAAATTCGTTGAAATTGAATTTTCTAGTTTTGTGAAAGGTGTGAAAAATGGTGCATTATAAATATATTGAAGTACAATTTTTTTCGATGAGATCTAATAGTGACGTAGGAAAGAAGTATAATTTATCAATCAAAGGGGGACTGGAGCTGGAGAAAAAAGGTGCAGACCACTTAAAAAATAAATGGCACTCGCACATGCCCCGCGACATATTTTGCACGCATGCTTAGCTTTTCATACATATTTCACTTTTCATACACAGTCAGGTTTTTGGGAAATCATTAATAACTCTTAAATAGCGGCGCACGCTTTTTAGTCTGAAAGAGGGGCGCTAAACGGACGCCACGTCTCTCTTTTAGCTTGACGCCGCGCTCTTCCGTCGGTTTTTGTTTTTCAAGCTTTTTAACAAGCGCGCAAGATTTATCGCACTATCAAATGGCTCCAATCAAATGAATCTGCTAAAGCGTCTAGAAAATTGTCCCCCCGAATGTTTTTATCTGTCTCACAAATTGCGCGCCCGCGTCACTTTCTACGTTTTTGCATATTTTGACCTTCGTGGGCTTAATTTTGGAACCAACTCTCGCTCTCTACAAAGTCGAGGAAATCCTTCGAAACTTAAATGAATGTCTATACTAAACGATCGCGTCGCCTTTTGAAAGTCGTAAATTTGTAAGTGCTGCGGAACTTCATGGCGCGAAAAAAAAGAAAAAAAAAAAGAATCACACACATGTCTCTTTGAGGACCGTTTTTTTTTATTGCGAATTCGTAATTGCACCAATTTGTATTGTTAACAGATGTACCAAAAATTAAACTGCAAATTTCCGTTCTAATTTATTTTCTATTTCTTAACTCTGTACAGAATTGTTTCTTCATTGGAAATCAACATTTTCTCTAATAAAATTTTTAACATTTCAGAAAAAGTATTTTGTACCTAACAAGTTGTATAAAATAATTTAAAAAGTTGTGTATCGAGAGATTAATTATGAACTTACTCATATAAGTATAATATATGTAAAATATATCCATACATATTATTCATATAAATAATTTATTAATTATTTATAAAACGACAATATATTATATAATTATATAAATAAAATATAAAATGAATATAAATTTTATCGAAAATATATATTATATTTATATTAAAAATATAAAATTAAAACAATACGCACATATAATTAATATCCTAGTGAAAGAAATAATATATTGTCCATATATTACCAATAGGTTGATGATATATTATTTCCAGTCAATCATATTGTCAATATATGGACAATATATTGATCATATATTAGTAATTATCAAAATTATTCAATATTATGTAAATATATTGATAATACATTGCCAATTTATTCTAAATATAGAAAATATACGCTGAATATATTTTGAAATATATTTAAAATATATATTATATGGATGAAAGATAAACTTTTACATTTCGAGTATAAACCGTTTATATCATGAATATAAAGCTGCAAGATGTTATATAAATCAATATAATTTTTTCATATTATGTATAAACAAATATACTGAAAAGTTATTGTGGATAATGATTGTCAATTTTTACAGAAAACGTTTTCATTTTTAGGTTGATTTTGGTGCAGTGGATAAGATGATACAACAGTCGCCTGAAGGGCACAGGTTCAAAACTCGGTAATGTAATTTTTGTTATCACAACAAAGAAACATTTTTCAACATTTTGTCGATCAAAGTTATAGCAGTCAACCAAACATAAAAATAATTCACAATCATGTTTAATTAGCTGATGTTAAATTAAAATTTTTTTCGATCCCAGCAAAAGTGAGTTGTTTTGAAAATAGGTTAATAATAAACGAAAAATTAACTGGATCATATTGATAATTAATTACACATTTTGTCAATTCTTTTCAAAAACAGTTTCACATTCATTCGAGTTCAAGGTTCATAAAATACAAAAATGTATAAGTCTTTATTTTCCATTTCCAGCAAAACAAATATCATTCAACTTGTAGAGAGAATACCAACCGAGAAGCGAAATTTGAGGAAAGGGATATACACGCGCTATTAAGAAGTCACGAGATGCCATTTGGGACCGATTTGGGTCTAACGAGTACAACACCGATGAACCGCGGCGTAAGACGCTCTGCTGAGAGTTGACAGCTAGTCGCGCCTTGGTCTGGGCACGCATGGCACGCACATGTTGAGGTGTCGAGCGACCCTTCCCATCGTCGAAAAAAATTCACTGCAATATTTAGCATATTCAATTTGCTTCAACGAAACACATAATTGGTTGTTTTTTTTCGCTCCAAGTATCCAGATTATTGATTATTGATCAATCATCAATGAAATTGAACGAATTAGCCTACATTTTTATCGACTCAATAATCCTTGTCCATTTTCGAAAATTACCAATTACCTATTCATCCATTTAGAAAAAGAGATAAAAACTGATAATTCTGTTTTGTTATAATGAATTGTTCATTTGAAAAATGACCAATTATTATATTTGTTGTAAAACAAAAGAATTTGTAACACCTGTCTAGTAAAAGGATCATATCATATATTGGAAATATATTATTTCAGAAATCATATATTAGGCATATATTAACAACCATAGTAAAAAAGATCATATATTATCCATATATTATCAATATATTATATCAAAATATATATATGTCATACACATTCATACGTCAATATACTTTCATATTTTGACAATATTTCAGCAATTTTTAGAAACAATCAATATATTGTCTATGTATGGTCAATCTATTGTCAATATATGTTTTTATATATGGACAATATATGATCCTTTTTACTGAGGACGATATTGTCAATATATTAATAATATATTGAAAGTTAAAGAATCACAACAAGAACACAAACATAAAATAAATGCTAATATTTGAAAATTGTATATTCTATTTATATAAAAATTTTCATATCTATAAAATATATAATATTTGGATATATAAATTGAACAAAACATTTTTATATTTGTAACATATAAAATGACTAGCAAAAAAAAATATATTGTCCATATATAAAATATATTGACAATATATTGATCATGCATATATATAATAAATTGCTAATATATAGTCCATATATGAAAAACACTCAAAAATATTGTTGTATTTTAATAATTGTATTAATAAATAATATTATTGTTTTTGCTTGAATATTCATTTAGAAGAAAATATATCAAATTATATATGATTGGGGTACAGTTACAATTTTTGAAGGGTCAACTCAAAAATGATCATCTATTGTTCATACATAAAACCATAAACGTTATTAATGATATATTGGATGGTTTTGAAAATGATCAATATATTGTCTAATAAATGTTGTCATTATATGAACAATATATGATTTGTCAAAAGTATAACATATTGTTAATATATTGATAATATATGAAAAATGTATGATCATTGTTACTGAAGGGACATTTTGAACAACAAAATTGTTGGCATCGTCTTTTTGATTGGACAGAAAGGAACGTTTGTTTGAAAGGAGAATCAAACAATCGAGCAGATATTTGAATTGAATAACATGGTTCGGCAGACGTGGAATATAATTGATAGAATATACAAAACAAATGGAAAAGTAAAACAATCAATCGTTGGAAACACGTAGCGATCAAACTATATACGTCGGCGGTTTTTTTATGTACAAAAGCATCAGAGGGACTAAAGCTTCAAAAGCCTGTCGGTATTAGCCCGTTACACAGTTATGAGATGCTTTGTGCCAGCTCAAAGTATCGCGCAAGTGTGCGCATCCATGTTTTGGCTTTTTGCCTTTTGCCTCTCTCTCATTTTTTTTTCTTTTTTTGCAGACCAATCCAGCCAATAATTGAATATCACAGGGGTTGCCAACAGACACGAAAACGAGAGCCAAACGGTGCAAGTTTGAGCGAGACAAAATGAGACAGGATTATTGCTGATATAGAGGAGAGGAGGGCGGCGTACAAAAGTTGACTCGCAGCATTGCGCTGCGAGTCGAGGTAAATCGATATTTTAATTGGACGAAAATAATTGGAACGAGCCAACGAATAGCAGATCGTAATCTCCGCCTGTATACATCCCTTTTACGTATCGCCTAGCTATTTACCTACCCCCCCCCTTCCCTCACTCCTAGATGCAAAATATCACTCTGAATTCGCTGCAACAAAGCCTAATTTAAAACCGATCCACATTTTTGTTCACAACGATTGTTTTAAAACGGATAATTTTTTACGACTGTAAATTTCAGCTAATCGAAACAGCTTCAATGACCACAAGGACAAAAATATATTTTAAAATATATTTTACGTATATATCAAGTAAAAAGGGGTGTCATATATTGTCTATATATAATACATGTGTTGACAATTTATTATGAAGATGTATTAGAGTTTTTTGTTTCGAAAAAAGCTAATTTATTGCCCATGTATGAATCCATATATGAAAAATACCTATAATATCCTTTTGAAAAATGATCAAAAGGATATATCGTCAATATATTTTTTATATAATCTCCAATGAAAAAGATCATATATGTTGTCAATATATTATTAATGTATTGACAATATATGGGCAAGATATGGACCATATATGGTCCATACATAGACAATATATTATCAATATATATTGACATAATATTAAATGTTTTTAAAAACTACTAATATATTGCCAATATATTTGCTGAAAATAATATATTGTCAATTTATTGATAATACGTGGACGATACATGATCTTTTTTACTAGAGACAAAAATATTATAATATATATATTAACATTTTATATATTCCATGTAAATATATATTTTTTCCATAAAATTTACCTGTTTTTGATTTTATATTTCATTTATATGTATAATATATTCATGTCCATATATGAATCATACACACTCAATATATTTCCCATATAGTTGATATATACAAAATATGATGCATCATACATGGACAATATATGATCTTCTGTACTAGAGATTTTCTATTTTTACAAAATATATCCGTATAAGTTTTACATATACGTAATTCTAAATTACCAAAAAGAAAAAAAATTAAAAATATATTTCATTCATATATAAAAATATTAAATGAAAGTATATTCATAGGGATGGAAGACCAAATATAATCAAATGAATCAAATATATATACGTATTCGATTTAATGAAAAAAAACAAAAAAAACAATGTTAGAAGAAAAGAGGTTTGGTTATAATGATGGCAATGTAAGTTGAATGGATATAGATTGGCGTAGTAAATATATGAGATGTATGCTCTGTATGCTGTGCAAAATTGTTTTCAGCTGAAACGTCCGAACGAACAAAAGGGCCAACAAATGCGACGCGGGACTATTTGTCTAACAAAATGGGCCATTCTCGGTGTGGATGAAGAGCGCAGTGTTCTCTGAGAATAGAAGATCTAATTTCGTGGACGACATCGCGACTGCGAGATGGCGAGATGGGCGAGGCTCAAGGGGGGCTATGCGAAACCCTACGAAAGGACCACCACGTTTGCAATTTTAACGCCAATTTCACTTGCATTTCCCCCGCTCCGCACGAAAGAAATATTGTTTTCATGCTCAATATACTAGCCTCGCAATAATTAACGCACCGCAGCTCGTTCAGCCAATCTTAATATACATGCATGATGCTGATGCGCGCAGATTACACGCCAGATAGTTTTCTATTAAATTTCTTCTCTAATAATCTTCCCGCCTCTAGTAAAAAAACATTATATATTGTCCATATATTATCAATATATTAACAATATACTATTTCAAGAAGATCATATATTGTTCATATGTATGCAATATATAGACAATATACTGATCATATAGTGACAATGTATGTATAGTGAACATAAATTGATCATATATGTTTGAGTGTTTTTCTTGTATAATTTTTTCAATAAAATTTATATTTGTTTTATATTTTATTTCTATAATTATTGCAACTTTATAAGTAATTGATATATTTTTTATATAAAGAATATATACCGATATTAAAAATATCCCAAGTAAAAAAGATGATATATCGTCCATATATTATCAATATATTAATCATATATTGTTCATATATTGATAACAGATCGACTATAACTTGTCAATTACTTAACAATATATCCCCAATAACACATATACATATAATATACATATAATATACGTATAAAGTATAAGAGATATTTTAGGGATATAAGTCCCACTAATATACGTATATTTACGTATATATACGTATATGTACGTATAATATACGTATATTAGTGGGACTTAT
>JAAMPD010004102.1:41439-60200 GCA_025266255.1 Trissolcus basalis
ACGGTTAGTTAAAATAAAAAAAAAAAAAAAAAAAAAAAAAAAATAACTGTTCCTGTTGACTTTGAAAAAAAGAATTTACTTGTTATCTGCAGTGACTGGTACTTTGCTGCCGTTTGGAATCAGTTCGTACACTCGTTTCTCACCGAAAACATCACGAATAACTTCAAAATGCAAACAAAAAACTTCTTCTACGTCGCTTTCGTGTAATCGAGCAAAGATTGTAAGCTTCTAAAAAATGAAAAATTTTAGTTTATAATTTTGTTTAAATTTTTTGTTTAAAATTGTTTATACGAAAAATATACTTGGCCAAAACGGGCGAGATGTCATTGATATCGCTAAGTCCGACTTTTTCATTCAGAAGTTTTTTGTACAGAGCCAGAGGGAATGGTAGGTTGATGATTATGAAATTATAGATGGCAAGTCCGCAGAGCATCCCAATCAGGAAATACATCATGTCGCCTTCGAAGGAATCCTCACTGAACCATATCGTATTGGTTTCTTCATACTCTTTGAACATACCAAACTTTGGGTCCAAGATCTCTTTGAGGAGCAACATGAAAAATTCTTTTTTCACGCCGCCTGCATCTTCCGCCTCTTCGTTATGGAATTTTACCTATAAAAAAATCGATTTGTACAAATTGCTCAAACTAGTTCCACTTTTTAGTTTATCTAGATGTTTTTATTTACTTTTAAGGGTTTCTTCAGGTCCGTTGAATTGTACTTGGACAGCTCTTGCAGAGTATCCCTGACTATATTTTCACGAGATACCTTTAGAAAAACGAACTCCTCTCGAAGACGAGGACAATTCGATCCTGGTATGATGATTTCTATGATTGCTCTAGTAGCCGCTTGATTAACAGCATTTTCCATCTGAAAATTAAAAAAATTTAATACAAAAGTCAAACATATTATTTGGAATAAAACATCAGGTGAAAATTCAAGTTTGTACCTGAATAGCTTGGTCAGTTTCAAGTAAATCTAGTTTGGCATGGGTATCAAAAAGGAATGGATAGTTACAGAAAAATATCTTTCGGCTCTGAAAATACAAAAAGTTAGTTTAGAATTTTCAATTACAAAATTAAAAGGTGATTTGAATAAAATGCAAGACATTTTTTTGAATTAAATCGTACCCCTTCAGGCTCATTATGCCAGTGAAAATAATCTTGCTTGATATTTACACAGTCGATCAACTCAGAAATATAAAACTTTTCCTCGCTAATGGCGTTGAGATCACTGAGGAATTTGAGCATATCAAGAGCAGTGTGTAGATCGGAATTCCAGAGGATAGTCTAAAAAAAAATTCTTGTGTTAGAAACGAAAATTCGTTTTCACTTTTACGACATATAATAAAAATAAAATCTTTTCACCTTGTTTTCAGTGAACTTGGGATTTTTCAAATTTTCCATCACCAATTTTTTGTATATCGTGATCAACTTTTCGAAATAATCTTTGGGAGCTTCGCTCCACCAGAGACCGACAATTTTTTTTGCTTCGGATTGCAAATTCAGTACCGCCTTGCTGAATGGTTTATGCAAAGTGTAACAGTGCTTTGTGTCCGAAAATCCATGATAAAGTGGTAGTGTGAGATAAATCCGCAATGATTCAACGTCTGGCGGTGACACTTTCAGAGATGGTATCAGAGATTCTGTGATACTTGTAAATATCTGAAAATAAAAAGAAATAATAAAAATAGTACTATCATGATTAAAAACTTTTTTTTAATATTACAGATTACCAACCACTTCATTAATTGTTTCATTTTCGATCCGAGAGATGATGTCAAAATAATGTGTAGCCATTTCCAAATCAACTCCGTGGTTCTTGCGCGAACTGCCGTAATGAGAATCATTGTTACGTAAAAATGAAGCGTTAATGCAGGCTTGGCTTTTGAAAACCGTCTCGAGATACCTATTGAAAAGATAAAAAAAATTCAGTAACCAATAAAGTGAAAAACATTACAGAATTTTAAAATAAGGTTTGTTAAATTCGGATATTTGATAGGTTAAAAAATTAATAAAGACTGATAACTAACAACATCAAATCATGATCAACTTGGGCCCCAAAAGGAACTTTTTGGCAGGCTATCAGTTCTTCTTCTGTAACAGTTGCAATCTGAGAGACGGGAATGTATAAACGGAAGTCGTCTGGCTGAATGTTGTCCTGGAAAACAAAACCATGATATAATCTCTAAAATGAGATAATCTGAGTAATTCACACGGTAGTGAATCATGCAGGTTTAGAGGAAAGAATTCTTGGAAATAACAGTAAATACGATGTACTTTACGTGTTATGGAGTCTCATAAAGAACAACTTGATTTATTAGTTTGCACGTGATTCTTTGAAAAATTTAAAAATATTTTTATGATTGTAATAATCTTATTTCCAACTTCTTTCTAACATGATAATTAAATTTTTTTAAGGGCCGTTATATGAAACTAACTTTTCTTGGTGTGACCGTTGCAAAACAGTGATCTCCACCACTGTAAACATGTTTCACAACACAGTCTATAGCATATGGACTGAGCGTGTTCGAGTCCAGAGTAATCATTGCTGTTCCATTTGGCGCGACCCAAGGCCCTACAACAACTTGGGGAGTCGTGACGCTTTGCGTCACCCGAGTTCCCAGCTGCCCAGCTCCTCCCAGTCCCCAAGCATATACTCTGCCTCTCGATGGTACTAGTGCTAAAGTATGACGTTTACCGCAGGAAATCTGAAAAAGGCGATCTATTTAGAATTTCAAATTCGTAAAATACGCAGCTGAGTTTGAATATTTGAATATCAAATGATACCTGGGTGACGACGCTACCCATCAATTCCATTATCTGACGTGGCAAAATTTCGTTCCTGTTACTACCGTGTCCTAGTTGGCCGTACATCCCTGCGCCACAACTAAAACTCCACCGTCCTGAAATTGTTTTGAAATTCATTTATAGATTGTCATTCGTAACTGATTAATAAATTTTAGAAAATTTGCAAAAAATAAAAAAAATAAAAAACAATAATTACCGTCGTTAAGAAAACTGTAAATTCTTCTCCGCAAGCAACATAACGAACTTTTGCGTTTCTTAATGTTCGTAGTTGGCAAGGCAGACTTTTGTTAACCGTGTGGTTGAGTCCCAGCTGTCCGAAATCGTTTTTGCCCCATCCATACACAGCTCCTGGAATAAATCAAATGATCAATTTTCATTAAAATTAATATTCAAATGATTTAACCCGTGGAACGCACACTTCTTTTAGTGTCTTTGTCTTATTCATATAATCAGTACTTTAGTATCTTTGTCTTAGGTGCAAATTCGCACTAGTGTGCTTTCCACGGGTTAAAAATATTTTGTGGGATGAAATGAAATATAGACCTGATTTTGTAACTACAATACTATGATGACCACCGCAGGCGATAAACGCAATCGGAACAGCCACAAGGCTTTCTACCAGCCGTGGTTTGACAGCCTTGCGGATATCATCTCCCGAACCCAACTGGCCGTTGCGGTTTGAACCCCAAGCGTACAATTCTCCGTTGTTGGTCAAAGCAAGAGTATGCTCCAATCCACACGCAACCTGGACAATTATCCTTGTCCCTAACGACTTGACCATACAAGGCACTCGCTCCACCACATTGTGCGAATTTAATCCTAAAATCAAACGTTGATTGAAATTAAACGAATTTCAAGAATTACACAATTTGTTATCGTTGAATTTTGATTTACAAACAGCAATTGGTGTTTGAAAGTTACCTAGTTGGCCCTCAGAGTTACTACCCCAACCGAACAATTGGCCCCAGTCGTTCATGGCCATTGTGTGACAACCACCGCATGATGCTTTTTTGAAAACAAACGTGTCCAACCCAGGAACTAATACTGCAATTGATACAAAATGGGAACAAGAATTAACATTTTTTTGAAATCTTGTTTTAACAGTTAGGGTATAAATTCTAATTCAACTGAACAAATAACTACTGTTGGAATTTAGAAATTAACAATGACAAATATATTTCGGTAATAAATTCTTATCAAAATTCAAGGCTGGATGTTCAGGGAATGGTATTTTATGTTTTACCTAATTTTTTTCTTGACTGATTATGACCCAGTTGACCCGAATCGTTGTTGCCACATGAATAAACTTGGCCATCTCGTGTCACGACGATTGTATGACTTTCTCCACAGGCAACTGAAATAAAAAAAACAAACTGTAATGAAATCTGATCTGATAGATTAAATTTGCGTAATCAATTGTTTTGTTACTCATCAAAATTGTTCTTATATCTTTTCCTATGTTTTATAAACTCACTGTCTTCGATTTCAGTAGCTTTCTTAAAATCAACTTCTCGTGGCGACAAAACATGTTCCTCTTCGATGCCACCGAGACCAAGTTCTCCATGGATGGTACTTCCCCAGCAAAACATATTTTTGTCAAGTTCAAATTCTATAACTTCATTTGTGTCGATGTTGGTCTCCACTAGCATCAAATCCTCTTCATCAATTTTACGTTTCTTTGCTGCTGTTGCCTGTATATGAAAAGCTCAAGGTAAGTAAAGAAAACTTTGGTAAGCAGTTCGAGATAAGAAACATTGAAAGTAAGTAGCAAAAAGCTGTTTCAAAAAGCACAAGCTACGATAACGTATGAAAGTCAACGTTGCAAAAAGGTAAGATGAAACAATGTTATGGTATGAAATTATATGTACAAGTCTAAGTGTAACTTTAAATGAAACAAACCATTTTTATTGTCTTCTTTCATAATTCGCTGCTCAAAACTTGGGGAGAGTTGAAATTAGACTATTATGTAGAATCACTTTGGTTATCCTACAAAAATTTACAATTTACATTATCAAAATCAATCTTTAAAAAATGTCATAAAATATTTCATGACGGTAATGATCAACTATTATAATAATCATGTAAATACAATATAAAAAACAACAAGAGTAATGATGTATTAAAAAGTCATAAAAACTAATAACAAATCAAGCTTAGATGCTACATAATCTAAATCTAAATTATTATTCTTACAAAAAATGCGGGAATAAAATTATAGTCACACATAATTTCATTTCATGGAAAGTCAATTGAGCATTGGTTCGAATTTTGAAAAGAACTTTACAAGCTAACGTCCAACCAAAAGATTTTCAACAAAAAATGAAAATCCAAAAATTTTTAGTACTTTGATAAATCTTTTAAATTTATATGACTCTTTTTTTCAGAATGTAATTAATCATTTTTCTAAATCATAACTGAACAGAACGCGTGATATGCAAATTTTTGCAAATATCAATTTGTTACAAATCGGTCAAACTTGTACGACTAATTTTCTCAAAATTTCATTAATAATTTGTTTGAATAATTATCTGACAGAACTCGTGGAATATTTTATGCAAATTTTCGCATGAATGTTTATTTATCAGAAATGTCAGAATTAGGATGAAACCAATTTCATTGAAATTCTGAATAAAATGTGAGATTTTCAATTTTCTCTTTGCAAAAAAAGTATTTGCATACCTACATTTATATTTTGCAGAACTCATAACTTAAATATCACCATTTACAGACGATTAATTGTCAAAATTTTCATCTATTCCTAACATTTCTTACTTATCAATACAACCACTTTAAATACAAACACAAAAAATTAGCTGACAATGTTTTCTTGCTGATAATTCGAAAAGTTATAAAAAAGATTGAAAAACGAAACTGAACTTGGCGCTGCATAATCTACCAAACTGAATCATTTTGGTTGGACGTTGTCGCAAAACTCAACGTCATGCAATTGTAACAATAAGCTGAGTGTCAAATGAGATCGATAAACCAAGTACGAAGACACAATAATCGTCTCAGTGTTTGCAACTGGGATTCCTTGAGAACAATTAATTTCACTCAAAAACCAACGGGGAGGTTCACAGCTGCAAAACAAAGAGTAAACAAACCAAAATGAGTGCAAAAAATTGAGAGGTCAAATATTAACAAAAACAAACAAACAACGGTTAGATGATATTTTACAAGGTCACCTGAAGGTAAAAACGATTGGTTTTGTCATGCAGGACTGATCGAAAGATGTAAAATTTGGAATCCTAATTTGGGGAATCACGTTCGGATGGTCCTTGAATGTTATGGTTATAGAGGGAGCTGCCCTTTTGTCCTCTAATATAGCGGGAATGAAAATCGTCATTTACCATTATACTTGCCACTGCACTCTGCCCTCGAGAACGTACTTTCAGTCACAATACAGTTTGAAAACGTACCATCCTTAGGGCAATGTTGTACTCACATTTTCGACCAACCCAAGCACTCGGTTTCTTTGGCGTGACAATGACACGACGGTATCTGACAGCAGTGCACGCGCCTCTTTGTACGATTTTCAATTTTCGAATGAACTCGAACTTTCTCCCAAGACATGTAAAAACAGGAATGCGCTGAAAATTTTTCAAGGAAGGGGCAGACTCCATGTGATTTCCATAAAGTGGATACCACGCAAGTTTGCAAAAGTCCTTACAGATGGCGCTTTACAATTAACAAAAGCGAAATAAATTGAATAACTAAACAATAGAAAATGGTAAACAACAAAATTCAACAAAAAATTAAATTCTCAGTTGCGTTTTCGTTTGAAAGTCATGTTTATTTTTGGTTATTCTTCTTTTTCGAGAATGAAAAATTGAGTTGAGCTCGGTTGGTAAGTTACCGACGGGAAAACACCTGAATCATCAGAACCGAGAGTTTTGTATGGGATTACGGTATTACAGATGTTATTGTATTTTCAACCCGGAGGGAGCCAACGTATTTTGGTACGGAGATAAAAGTTGTTATTCGGGCAAGGAGACGTGAAAAGAGGCGGTTTTTGAAAATTCAACCGAAGATGGAGAGTCCGCTGCCGCTTGTCGTTGAAAACGCCGAGGTCGAAAAAAAGCCGAAGGATAGGTTAGTGAATCTCCTGGATCAACTGGAGCTTCACGTCGAGCGGCTACGAAGGGATGCCGCGCGTCTCGAGGAGGAGAAGGACTCGCTTCTCACCACCCTGGAGATGCTGAGAAACAACGAACTGCTCGCCTTGCTTGAAAATCGTAAGTCCGAAACCGGGCCGCTTTGACGACCTCGCAAAAGCTAGAATGATCGAGAAGTTTAACGACCGAATTTCTCTCCCACGTCAATTTATCTATCAAAAAGTTTTCTCCACACTTCAAATTAGAATGATAATTACAAAACGTGATTTTGTTTGATGTTTTGTTTTGGAAAGCACAGCCAACGTATTTAAACGTTGATTTTCAGATGTTAGTTTCATTTGGGAGATAAATATCGATCAACTGTCTCATTTGTTGTTTTTTGTATTCGGTTGTTTGTTTTTGTTTGTTTTTAACTGCTGCTTAATATTCATTCGTTTTCATCCAATTAAAATGTGTGTTGTTTATTTTTAGCTGACAAGGAAGACGTTTTAAGATCTGCAGATCAGCTTTCGATGCGATGTTTGACCGTTGACGTTCTTGTAAAAGTGCAACGTGACCCTCAACAGCAAGAAGCTTTACACCAGGTGAACATTTTTAACATGCTGAAGTACAATTTTATGAAAATGCTATAAACTGTAAGGTAACCCTTTCACTTGCTCCAAATTGCTCCATCTTATCCAATATAACGGACGAAATGTGAAGAATATAACGACTTGAATAATTTTCTATTTTTTACATTTTTATGTATATTAAATCTTGAGAAATAAAATAATACAATAATATTCCAATAAATGTTACGAAAAATATATTTAAAAATCGAATATAAAACATGTGAGACAAAGTCTATTTGTGAGTGAAAGGGTTAAGGGGTTATACGTATTTGCAACGTAAATAAAATTTCCAATTGTAGAAAAATTTTTATTCCACAAAATTTGTTTCTTCTGTGGCCGAAACAAATTTTCAGTGGTGGTGTACACTGCACCAGGTGGTCTCATCCACGGCGCCAGTTGTCCTCGGTCGCCACTCGCCCTTGTTTTAAGCTGAAGGCTTAATTTTAACTGAAATTGTTTTAAAGCTGTTTTGAGCAGAAGGAAGGATACACTAATCATGCACAGCACTTGGTGCAAATTTTTTTATTTACTTTAATTGGATATACGTAGTTTGTTTTAAGTTGAGACCCGGTACTTGCGCGGAAGTTGGCTGCAATTACGCGTCCTGGGAGTTGGCTCCCAGGACGCAACTCCCAGAAAAAAAATGAAATATTTCTTATGCAAATTTTTATTGAAATTCAGTGCAATTTTCGTATGACTATTTCTGAATAAACTAATACTAAACAAACTAACAGAAATGAAATAATAATAATAATAATAATAAAATACTCAGTCAAACGTTATTCAAAATCTCATTTTGAACGACCGCTTGCGACGTTGCCACACTTTGCATAACCTCAAGCTTTGAGTAATTTGAGTTAAAACTTGTCAATATGCCTTTTCTGATTTCCATTTCTATAATAAAGTCACTTGAAAAATCCGCAAAAATTGATCTCAAATGGTCGTTAAGGTACTGTTTTTTCTGTTTAGATAGATTCTTGGTTTCATTTTCTAATGTTATATGAGTTTTTTATTTTTCAAACTTATTTGTAATCAGTGATAAAAATCAAAAAATATATTTTTCGTATGTCTGTCTTTTCTATTACATTTGATCAAATGTATATCATAAAATTATTAATATCGTCTCTGACTTGTCGTTTACCACTATTTTTTTCCAAAATATGAAAATTCATTAAATTAGCGATCGTTTGGCACATATATCTATTGTTAAACTTTAAAATACGTTTCACAGGATAACTACATTAATTTTAATTAATGAAATATGTAAAAAAGAGAGAGAAATATTTTTATTTTCGAAAAACGAAATTTAACATTTTTTACGTTACTACTACGTATAATTCCTTAGAAACAAACGAAACAAACAGAATTGCTTGTTTCAATTCAAAAGTGTAAATTAAATTTTGACTTTAATTTTTTTGTTGACAGGTCAATGGCTTGATTGACAGTTTAGTAGTAGGATTACGAAATGACGCGATGGGAACTAGAATGCGATGTGAATCATTCATGAACGCCTGTTCGTCGCAACAGAACTCCGGCCAATTGGACAAGATATTTGAATCGGCGATCCTCGGTTGCACGCTGGACGATCAGAAACGCGTGAAAAAAAGGTTGCAGGGCCTTATGGACTACATTGACAAAGTTCACACGATTGAGTTCCAATGAGACCATCTCTGATGACAGTTGTGGCTTGTCTCAATTATTAAGTACATTCCTTACCGAATAATGTTTACGACTATCTTGCACCTGCGCAAGTTAACGTGAAATGAAAAACTTATGTACTCTATCACGGAAATTAAAATGATACGTCGCCGGTTGAAACTAACCAAGAAATTATATCTCGAAGTCTGAGTAACTAAAATGAAAATATATAACTTAGTTTTTTTGTGATATTTAAATGAAATCATTTTTTCCCTAGATTTTTTATCAAAAATTTCACACTGGAAATACTGAAGTTTGCGTATACCTATGTGTTCAATCAATTCAACATCAACGTTTATTTTATTAGTATAAAAGTACATTTTTCAAGCTTGTGAATCTTTTGTAAAACTGAAAACGATATAAGACAACAATTTGGATTTGAAAAATAATATAAATAAATTATCACTTCAACTGCAACTTCAGTTCTAGTGTTGGAATCGAATTTGAAATACATTTTTATTCTTCTTTACTTTGTTTATCGAGCATCAAAGTCACTCTTAAAAGGTATCAATTTGATTGAAGTCTAATTTGCATCCCAGTGAACATTCAATTAGATTGTCTAATTCTTGTAATTGAGTGATACTCAACCTTTTGATTGGAAACATTATACAAACATTGAAACAGTATTTTTATAATTCAGTTCGACCACAATTCAAGATCCATTTCGAGTTTAAAGCGTACAAAAGGGCAAACAACTAGGGAATAAATTTGCACGCTCGAAACATCAGGAACTCTCTGGACGTGAGAAGGCGCGGTTTATTTTGACGGAAGCCTGATAAATGCGATATCCGACAGTCCATTGTGAATATTCATTGTCCGCAAACTATAACGTAACCGAGTAATTTGTTTGTAAGTTAAGTTCAATGTAAATATATATAACAAATCAAAACCGCTTTTACCGTTTGAATGTTACCTTTGGAACCAGCCAGATGAATAAATTGAAACATAAGTTTGCAGTTTTTTCTTTATCACATTAATACAGATCTAATCGTTTTTATTTAAATTTCTCATCGATTCAAATGTTGCATGTTGGCTCGCATTTTCCTTTTTTACGCTCTATGAAAAGTCACATCAGAAATCATTAATATTTAACGTACCTAAAAAAGGAAAGTGTGTGTCACTTTTAGTTTGAATTTTGAAACAAAAATTTTTCGTTCTGTTTAAAAGTACCTTTTTATTTTGATTTCACATGTGTACATGCTCAAAATAACGAAACCCTAAACGTCAATAAGACAATGAACTTACGGGATATCTACAACCGATTATATTTGGTGAATCTTAAACACTGCAAAAGACTTGGAAGTTAAAAACGAAGTTGTCTTCGATTATAAAAAACATTCACTTCATCGACAAGGCGATTGTATCAACGCCTTGCAAAATTAGCTTATCATAAACCGTTGTTTGCTTCAAGATATTTTCAGTACAATCCATTCAAGCACCATAAATTAATCACACCACTCATTTATATTTTATCAGACTCATAAATATTCAGCTGCCTCAAAATGCACACGAAAATTTCTTGCAGTGCGCGTTTATAAATAGAATTAAAACAATTATTCATGAAATCGTTACAAACAGCGAGTTCAATTTTTGTTAGTGCGCCGGAATTTCTTATCGCGTCTAGAACATCATTTTTTCTAAATTACATCAAAAGATAAAATCTCAATCGTTTACAGGTTTTTTTTTTCTTTTCTTTTCAGTAGGAAAGGTGTGACGTCTTCATTTAGATACATATTTACATCCAAAATGTTCTCCAGGTTGCCGTAAAAATCGCACACTATAACAATCCACAGGCATTTTTCACAAAACTTTTCTTCCTCAAAGTTTTGATTCGTCCACTTGGTCGCAAAATTATCGTCCCGTTTCCAGGATGTCCCATCGTTCCATTCGGACTGAAGGCACCTGAAAAAAAAGCAATTTTATTAACAAAAATGAATTGCATTATTAAATTAAATTAAACATTTTGAGTATAACATGATAGTTTCCAAAAATAGTAATCTTGATGTTCCGATTGTGAGTTAAAAGATGCTTATTTGTTACAAATCGGAGTTCAATCTTTGCGTGACCGGACTTGGCTAATGGGTGATATTGATCCTTGAAATTCTAGCCGGTCAGTATAGACGAGTTAGCTTGTTTTCCATGTCAAATTTATTTGTTTTTTTTAATAATAAATTCTGGTTGTAAATAAAACAAGCGACTGTTAAGGATCTCTCCACACGTTTTATGAGAAGTAATTTGAAACGATTTGGAAGGTTACAAAAATTTATGAAGGTGGAAAAAATTTATGAGCTGCATGATTCGTTCTGTCAGTTACGCTTTGAAATCGTTGAGACTAAAAAATACATTTTTCCCCCAATGACAAAATAAAAACATGTAATATAATAAAATAAAAATTTCAAGGTATTCGAAGAATTACTAAATCTTAAAAATTATATTAAAGCCCGAAATTTTACATATTTATTGTCAATGTCATTTGAATTTTATATTCGAGTTTTATAAAATTTTTTACTTCGTTCAATATAACCATTATGTTGAATCGTTTGACTTAAAAAAAATTGAAATTAGAAATTGATTTTTCAGCGGAGGCTATAAAATTTTGAATGAAAACGTACTTATTACAGAGGGAGATCTCGTTTCAGTGGGATACAATCTAAAGTCATCCTCATCTTCATAACGTCGGATCTCATGTAAACAACGTGCAGCCAAGTGTCGAAAAACGCTCATCACACCGATGTC
This sequence comes from Trissolcus basalis, assembly GCA_025266255.1. Classification (NCBI taxonomy): domain Eukaryota; kingdom Metazoa; phylum Arthropoda; class Insecta; order Hymenoptera; family Scelionidae; genus Trissolcus; species Trissolcus basalis. The sequence continues at coordinate 53,410 of JAAMPD010004102.1, forward strand.
TTCTTTGACAGACGTCCTCATCAGTTTGCAACCCAAGGCACGGCTCAGTCGATCCGCTTCGTCTCTAAAAAAATATACAAATATGAAATATAAAACCAATAGGAATCGGAAATTCATCTGATGGTTTCAAATGTTATTGAATATTCGTCTTCAACTTTAAATATAACTTACTAAAATAAAAATAAAAAAAAAACCACCACATAATTTTCTTCTTGATTTCAAGAAAAAAAATGTGTATGATTTATGNTTAAAAAAAAGTTGTAATTGCAATTTAACAAAAAATAGTACTCACGGATCAATCACGCACTGATCGATCAAGTCCATCTTGTTTTGGACTAGAATCGTGGGGATTTCTCCACATTCGTTTTCTACCTGCAACGGAAAATCATCAAGCTGTTAAGCTAATTACAATCCGAGGATGCATATAAGAAGCGGACGAAATGTGTGTCTCATGACGGTACTTATCGACGTTTCCATTGCCTACAAACGGCACCGTTTTTTTGCCCCTCGACTCTTACTTTTGATCAATTACCTTTTCCTGCTTCGTTATATTTCAATTACAGACAACTTTTGCGATTAAATAAACAGTCATTTGTGAAATGACATTAAATGAGCATTCAGTTACAAAATTACACAACTCAAATTGCAAATCTCAAAGGAAAAACAAAATAACACTGAGATGAAAATACACGCAATTATGTATTCCAACAGATTATACGTTTTTGAATTATCATTTTATTTGAAACTATGTCGTTAATTAGAATAAAGAGCAGATGATTGTTCGACAGAACTGTGATCCACTTTTTTTTTCAAGAATTCTTTCAGACAAAAGGTTAGAGAAACGTTCTGTGGGAGCTGCTGAGTTTTTCCTGCTTTTTGCCATTTCTTGGAACAATTTTAAGGCGATGAAACGTTCCAGTTTGAGATTGAATGTAAATTGGTCTCTCTCAGGGGACAATTTTTTTTAGTGAAAAAGTTTGATCTGAGCGGAGTGATGGTTGTTTTAGTACTTTGTGTTTCCACGAAGGAATGGCGTCGAAGGAATCTCTGTCAGTGGCCGAATAAGCTAAGACACATGCATGAGCACCACGGTAGTACGCTGCTGTGATTGCATCGAATTCCTCCTGGCCTGCAGTGTCCCAGAGCATCAATCGCACGTCCTCGCCATCAACCCTGCAATATCCAATCTCAAATCAATAGAAGAAAATGAAACAATGAACAAAATGAAACGAAATTGTATTATCTCAAAATTGCACGATCTAGTCGGACGAAAAACAATCTTACAATTTTTTTCTACAAAATGCGAAAACAAATTCTATTAGTAAAAAAAATCAAATTTAATTTAGTTTGAAATGAGAAATATAAAAAAAATTCTTAATTGAAATAACGATTGAAATAAAATTTAGAATTTATCAACCAGAAATTTGCAATTTCTTACTATGTAATATAAACACCAGTAATTTTATAGTAACTTTTTAAAGTAAAATTTTAAATTTTATAATATTTTATAACAAGGTTTAGTGATTTTACTATACGTTGTCGTAAATTTCTAATAATTTTTTTTTCTTTGAGACTGAAGTTTTTTTTATGTTTATTCATTTTCTAGCATTTTTTAATTCATTTTGTTGATTTTTTCCATGGTTGTTCAATTTGTTTTAAAATTTTTCAGTGAATCGCCATTGTATTAGTTGTTTTAAATTACCATTGGTTTTACTTAAAAGTTTCAGAAAAATATAAAAAATTTGTTTGTTTTGATATTTTGGATTTTGTTGTTTTGATAACTTTGCAAAATATAATGAAATAATTAGTCGGTTGATACAGTTCTTTCATACAATGTTTACTTCAATCTCATGATTGTGATCTGTATTATCACAATCTACATACATTTGTGAATGTACAGTAGCTGTTTTATTGTTAGAAAATGTAAATGTAGGGTCGATTATCGGTAAATTGGAGTGCATCACATAATTTCAACTATTTTATTTGCTATACACACAACCTACCAAAAATCCAACGATAGAAAAAATTAAAAAAGTTCTAAACAAAATCAATTGTTAATTAAAAAAAATGTAAAATCAAGTCTTGAAAGAAACGCAATCCATCATAAAATATAAAACAATCTGAACTTTTTTCTTTCGATTTTATAATAGTAATATAATACGAAATGTCAAAAACAAAGTTGAAGATAAAAAAGTTGAAATTTATTAATGAAAAATCAGAATTCAAGAAAAATGTTGAACGTTAAACGTTGTTTTTAAATTGGTAGTTAAATTACATGATATGGATCGAGCGAGGGGAAAACCAGGTTTCCGAATCGTTATTTATTATTAGATCGGAAAAATGTTGATCGACGGAGAAAATATTTGTTGATTGGCGTGGCTGGAACGTGTGGTTGTGCGCGTAAGAGAGTCAGTGTCCCGCGAGTTTACGTCGACAATGCATGAGTTACTTGTGTTTCACATAACGCGCAGGACAGAGAGCACGCGTAGAAAAAGAGCAGCTAAGCTCTTCTTTTTTCTCTCTTGACCTTAAAGTGAATTCAAGGCTACCACAAACGCACACCCGACGACTCGGTGCGCAGGGAAAACCGGTCCTTAAATCTTCATCATTTTCTCTATTTTGTCCTTCTGAAAAATTCATCATTCCATTTTCCTCGCATTTGTAATCGTTTAAGTATCAATTAATCACGCGACTTGAAACATTTAAAACAGTTTTCAAACTAATGTTTAATATAACATTTTGCAGTGAAATGAAATTAAATTGTTTTTATATTAAAATGCAAATAATCAACTTACTCAATTTCCCTTTCGAGAAAGTCAACGCCGATGGTTTTTTTATAGTCCCTCGTATAAGTCCCTTTGCAAAATCTTTGGATCATTGATGATTTGCCCACAGCGCCATTGCCTACTATCACCACCTAAAAAATTTTATACAAACTTTAAAAAATCGAAAAGAAAATAGAATATACGTAATAAGAGAAATATGAAATACTACAATAATTTTTATCACTTTTTTTTTATTTATCATTTATTTATATAAATATGTTAATATAATAATAAAAATTATTAAACTGTTTAGTTGAAAATACCACAAATTTGAAAAATGTATATTAAATGTTTGGTCATTATTATAAAATAGTTTTTTAACTTGTACCAAAGAGTTTGATCATTTCTTTTCAAAAATGATTTCTGTCCCTCATTTATAAAACAGTTTGGTCAAAATTATATGACGATTCTGGTAAAAATTATTCAACTTTTCTCTACGTGTAAAATGAAAATATCAATTAATTCAAGTTCGAACATTTTTCAAAGTGAAAAATAGTCCGAAAAAAGTTTCATAGGAAGAAAGAAAAAAATGAGATTATAAAACCGTTTCACTAAACGGCCTCAAATTGAAAACGATCTATTAAATTTGCATAAATTTTATTAGTCTATAAATTAAAAGGGGCGTATCTCGATCAAATTTGTAATTTAAATTTCAAAACGATACTTTTTTATTTGAATAAAATAAAATGTTGTACACTTTTTCATTAGGTTTTACAGTTTTTGTTTTCAGTAAAGTGATAAATGGTAACAAAAATCAAACCTGGTGATAAATAAGGTTCATTGAAATGTCATCGGATTAAAAATCACCGTTTTTTCGGGAAGTCGAAAGGAGCTTCCGAATGTGTCCCTAACGGTGCGCAATGACCCGGGTGGGGTGACCGCAAGAAAAAAACCAGTTCCAAATGTTTGCGGATATGTAAAGTAGTTGGCATTTTTTTATTGGTCACGTTTTTTATGGCATGGGATTATAAAGTAAATGAATAAGGCAAAAGGGAGATGTTCGAGAAATATATTTTTCCAAATACCAAAATTTTTCAAAATTTAAACAATCAATAATTAAAGATCCATAAAAATTTATTCATATTTGTAAATCAACATTTTTATGTACAATAAAATTTGTGATTTAAAAGAAGGGAATTTAAATCATAAGTTTCATTTAATTCTCGTTTTCTTTTTTTTTCAACCGAACAAAAAATTAAACAATAAATTAAATTAAAAAATCCATTAAATTTTATTCATATTTGTATATCAATTTCAAGTAAATTTTATGGGAGTAAAATTTGTAATTTAAAAGAAGGGAATTAAATCATAAGTTTTATTTAATTCTCGTTTCTTTTTTTTTCTTTTTCTCGAGACAAGATGATCAGCGTGAAGTCTCATTATGAATTACAGTGACACGAAGAGCGTAACAAAACAAGCAAACTTAACATGTCAAAACATTGATCTTTATTGATACAAGATATCGCGTTTGTATCGACGTCGTGGCTATTCCAGCAGACAAATTCCTCGCCGTGTATATGATCGCTTCTTACACGTTCCGCCACAGTGGCTTTTACCATGTATAATTGCGCAGCGCTAAGCTTTAATTATTTTTTATGGTTCAAGTTAAATTCCTTTTTTTTTTTTATCAAAACCTAATTGTAATAATTACAACAAAAAAATACTCATTTCACTCTCGTACAAATACCAAGTTGCTCGAATTACTTAAACCCTTAAAAATTCGCTGAAAATTTCGGATCAGATTCCATTTTTCATTCCAGTTTTGTTTTTTTTCTTTTTTTTTTTTCATAGTCAGAAATCGAATGGAAAAAGTCGAGCGAAAAGATAGTAATATGAACGAAAAAATAACGAGGAAGGAAAAAGTTTGTGGGATGTTATGACAAGCTGAAGTGGACTAGTGGATTGGGATCGGGAAAAGGGGATTGGATGTAGTTGTCGCGGTGTTCATTCAAGTGTGAACATTTAAGTTGACCGATTGGCCGAACTATTTGCGATGCACCGGCGCAAGGTTGCATCAATCGTATGAGCGTAATATATGTGCACGCGTCTTATAACTGTTTACCGCAGTTCAACGATCTGCACCTCATGCGTACCTACGTCATAAATGAGTATCGCTGCCGTGAAATATTTCAATTACCTCACGAGATCGGATAACGTTTTATTTTATAAACACTCGGGATCGATCAATTCAAATCGCATTTGCTCGGTTCCGTCATAATCAATTTCATTTCAACATATACAAACATACAAACAAACACAAAAACAATTCAAACAAATTACAAGTAATAAACAATTATTAATAATATTAATTATAGCGCATTGTAGAAAAATGGAAAAAGCAAACAGACTTTGAAAATTACCAGATAAGATAAAAAAGGGGTATGAATTTAAAAGAAGAAGCATTTCATCGACGATGGAAAATTTTAATTATACGTGTATATCAACGATCCTTTGCAGGTGCGGTTAAATTAAGATTAAATTCTGATTTCAAATGGATGAAGTTGAAGGCCCTGATGATGATTATTCAAATGATTGGATTAAGTGAAATAGTTGAATGGGAAAGAAAAAGAGCGTGTCGATTGGAGAAGACACGCGACCGTGCATTGTAAGAGATGGAGTAAAAGTTGGGCGCGTTACCAAGCACTCTCTTCGATACCGTTAAGATGAGGGAAAAGGCGCGAGCTTCACGTTCAGCAGCATCGACGGAAAAGCCGGCGACGAATTCAACTTTTACTTCGACACCACTGGGAGAAAAAAGTTGTAATCATTTTGATCACTATTTGCATCATTTTTACCAAACAGTTTCATAATTATCCATTTTTGACAAAATCACAAAACTGAATAATTTATATTAAAGTTGGTCATTATTATAAAATAGTTATTTTAATTAAAACTACAAAGTTTGATCATTTCTTTTCAAAATGATTTCTGTCCCTCACTTATAAAACAGTTTGGTACAAATTATACCGATTCTGGTTAGAATTATTCAACTTTTCTCTACGTGTAATAAAAAAAATTATTTCATTATTCATTTAAATTTATTGAATCAAAAATATATGAAAAGCAACTGTAAATTTCAAAATTTCAATTAAAAAATGAAATGTCTGATTTTGTATTTGTTTAGATAATTCTGGTAAAAATTATTCAACTTTTCTCTTTGTATAATAAAAAAATCATTTCATTTAAATTTATTGAATCAAAAATATTTGAAAAACATTTATAAATTAAAAAATTTCGATTAAAAAATAAATTGTCTGATTTTGTATTGGTTTATAGAAAAGATCCAATGTTTAAAACGTTGCAACTTTAGCTCTTCTTATGAATCATTATTCCAACTTGATATCATTAGTTTGATTATAACGAGACACCTATTATAATTCCTCACGTTTGTTTTTCAACGACAAAAAAGCAATCGGAGTATGTTATTGTTATAACTTTTGAAGTGTTTAGAAAGTTGTCTCCTGTCACATGTACTCAAAGAGTAGACAAAACCTCGTTCGTCCGAGCAAACAATCATAATTACCTTGTCTATATGATTTTCATAGACAGTTCACAATTTCTCATAAGTTTCTTCTAATTTAGAGCTCGTGAAACAGTCGTCTTATCTGACAAGCGAAAAAAAACCCTCCGGTGAGTCAATACTCTCATTCACAATAAATTTTAATCTCTCATTTCCAGCTTCTTTTATTATCCTCGTTAAGTTCAACTGTTTTTCGGTCCTCAAAAATCAACATCTCTGCTGACATTTTGTACATTTGTGTTTACATTGCATCCTTTTCAAAACGAATGCTCATTTTTTAATATTCTTTAAATAAACTTTTCTTCGATACATTTATCTATATTTTTATATACATTTGTTTATATTTATTCATTGACGATAAGAAATAATGTTGATCAAGTTTGATCAATTGTTACAAAAGTTGTACAATAAAATTTGAAAATAATGAATACAAAAAAAAAAAAAAA